>JAYEVH010000223.1:0-87569 GCA_036346255.1 Ampelocalamus luodianensis
TAGTTCGTATGTTTTGGATCACACAAATTTAAATAGCAACAATAAGACTCAAGTCTAGTAAAGTCTTATGCCAATGAGAGGCCTCACGAAGGGAAGTACTGCAAGCTCCGGCAGAAACTCACTTTGTTGAAGTATAAGTGAATTATCTGTCTTTCTTCATCGCTTAAGCTTTTGAGTGAATTGGCTAGTGCATGTAACAAAATATGGTATCAGGCCAAGAAATCTTGAGTTCAAGACCGGCTGGCGCAATTAAAAATAATAATTGCAGTCCATTTCTATTCTACGTCTTAGGCATGAGGGGAGTGTTGAAGTATAAGTAAATTGTCCATCTTTCCTCATCACTTAAGCTTTGAGTGAATTGGTTTGTGCATGCAACCTAATACACTTAATTATCCTTGCTAATTCCAATCTCTCAAATTCGCAACTCCCTTACTTTCTAAACTAGTGCAAGTGTAGGGCGTTCTTTGAAGGCATCATTGACTGTTGTGACCAATTTTGTTACGACTAGTTCTTGGTTCTATCGATCTAGTTGGTATCTGTTGGTGTCTCAAAGATGTCCAAATTTTTGAGCCGTCTACTCAAGATGGTGGCCATTAACTATGGCAGCTGATAACACAATTCCATTTTGACCATAGGAAAAGATTTCAGTAAAAACATAGGTAAAAGACGACATAAGCATAATTAAAATCACTTCTAGACAAAGGTGAGGACATTCCTGCCCTCATCAAGTGCTTGTAGTTATTATTACACAAAGTTCCATACGGAAGAAGTGAACAAATACATGGAACATGCGTTGGGAGGTGAGTGGGCGATTGTAACACTCCGCCAAACATTGAGCCTAGAATGTTATCAAATTATGCTAACTACCAATTTAAACATTAATTTACAAAAACTTTCAGCAAGCACATCAAGATTAAAACCCGTCCATGGGTCACAAGATGAACGTTTGAAACAATACTAATCAACTAATGAATTTACCAACTAGTCGCAAACATTAATCTAGGCAATAAATAAGTCTATGGATAATAATAATAATCAGTGTCTCTAGATTTATAAGAAACCACTCTAAATAAATATTAAATGTATAGTTGTTTCGCATGTGGCGCTTGTAATCTATTCCCTCCTATGCATGTCGTCATCAACCATCATAAAAATAACAACAAAACAAGAGTGAGTCCAAGACTCAATAAATATACAATAAAGCTATAAACAACGGTTTATCAACCATAATCAAGGATATCATCATCATCATCATCTATCTATTTAATATCATTCTCATACTAAAAAAATAAGCCATATTCCATATAGGTAAATTTGCACAATTTAACAATTTACTTATATATGCGAATGCACCATCATGCTCATGCTCATAATGCATCTTATTAGTTGATACCGGTATAGTGGAGTGTTCACCCGTCGATGATACACTCGCTCCATCTTCGTTAGGATGAGGTCACTATATTATAAGACTTTAACTAGTCCTTACAAATGTAAGACTTTATCTAGAGCACTACTGCATCAGTCATGCATCTTTCTTAGCGACCTCACCGAATAGTTACATTACTTTCTCATCGACTGCTCGTGCACTCTTATCATGATGAATGTAAATGATACAACATCATAATTAATAATTTACATAACTCATCACATTAACTCAATATCTCATTCTCATTATCTCAATATCGTAATCTCATTAACTCAATGTCATCAATATCATGTATATGAATAAAGTTAATGAAAGAATAATAAATGACATGATAAGTAATATCAATGACAATAGCTAACAACCTATTATTCACCACTCTACCATATACTTGCCTTTTTATTCATTGAGCCGGATAACGAGCGGTTGTAAGGCACTAGAGGTCACACTTCTGAACAAACAATTCAAAATAATCGATCACATCATCACAGTAATCTAACACTTTACACTAATTGCCCTCGTGATATCTAACGCCAAGACGACACAATTAACTCAATTCTACCCTGACGCACTACCCGCCATCCCAGTAGTAAAATGCTTGAAATTATTCACCCGCATCTAAATATAGCAAACCAATACTTTCTGAATCCTTACCAATTTCCTACAATTTCTAGTTATGACAAAATTTTGATTCTGCTATTTTCTTCACTGCTTTCCCTCAAGATCGTCCCTAATCTGTCAGACATACCGCTTCATAATTTTGTATCTTTAATTCTAAACTCAAAAGATACAACGATACCAATTATGGAAACTACTCAAAATTTTCAAGCTAATTCAAGTTATCATCAAATTTTAATTATTTCATTTACTAGGTGAAAATAAATTGATCTACATGATTTCTCCAACCACGCCTCGACTGGAAGCGAACCTTCCTAAGGTCAGAATTTTTCATTCGCACTCAATCTAGTGATCTAGACTTTCCTATAAATATAAGAAACTTATCTACATCTTTTCTAATTGACAAAACCCAAATCCGAGCCTAAATACCTCTAATTTCCTCGAAAGGTTCTCAGGTCACAATTCGAATAACTAGAGCACACCGAAATATACTCGCCCATTAACCAAACGTCCTACAAATTGAACAACGACTAAACTAAGGTCATCTAAAGGTTTTCATATCGTTACCCGCTAATAACACGTAAGACGATCACAAAATCCCAAATCCTTCTCTCCTTTCTTTCTTCCTTTGCTTCCTTGCTTCTTCCTTGGCAACACAGCAGCAGCAGCAATCCAATGTTTCAGGATAGAGAATCATCCACAAGCATGCATGCAGGACCTTTCTTTTTCTTTCTTTCTCTCTCCTCTTTGCCGTAGCACATGCAAAATTCAACAGAGCACCCCATACATGCAGCAGCATCTAGCGTAGTGCACATGCAAAGCCATTATCTAGTAGTGGCAGTAGGGAAGGATTAGCAGAAGCATTGAATGCAAAACATGACAACAGAGCATGCAGTAGTGGGTGGTGGCCAGCATGGAGCCAGAATTTATCATCGGGGGTGCACATTTCAAGGATAAAATCTTGTATGACAAATATATAATTTTATAAATCCGACACAATTATACAAAAGAGTTCAAATTAGTTAATAAAACAATACAAATAGTTCAAATTAAAATCTTACATGAATAAAAGAGGCCTAAATAGCTAATGGAAATTACAATACCACACGACGCGATCTCATTCCTTGAAAACACTTGATTATATCATCATCATTAACCTTCTAGAAGATATCTCGCTCTATAAAGGTGACTAAACAATCATTCAATACTTGATCGCCATACTATTTCTCAACTTGTTCTTCACAAGATTCATCACCGAAAATACTCTTTCAACGCTTGCCATTGCATACCGTGAGAGAGCAATACCAATTTAAGAAGTAAGTACACCAACTTATAAATATCATGCTTTCTTGTTTCAACAAGCTTAGTAGAAA
Organism: Ampelocalamus luodianensis; assembly: GCA_036346255.1. Taxonomy (NCBI): domain Eukaryota; kingdom Viridiplantae; phylum Streptophyta; class Magnoliopsida; order Poales; family Poaceae; genus Ampelocalamus; species Ampelocalamus luodianensis. The sequence continues at coordinate 3,415 of JAYEVH010000223.1, forward strand.
GCTCACCAGATTATTTAGGCCCTTAAATCTATCATCGTCGCATATCATCAATGAAGTTATCAAGTTGGAAAGAAAGTCTCATTAAATCTATGCTTGAAAAATCATTGGGATAAAAGTTGGCAAGACTAATCACTTTGTCCCTATCATAAGAAGCAAATGAATTCATAGGATTCAAAGTGGACATGCAAACAAGCAACTCCATATTAACCTTATCAAACCGATTGTCAAGGAGAGGTCCGCCGGCACCGCCTACTTGGCGACGGACTGTCAGTCCAGCCTCTCGACGACTCGATGCCTGGACGATTCGACTCTCTCGTCGCCTCTCGCATGTCGACTGAGGAGGACAAGCAAGGATGTGACGACTTGCAGAGGTCTGAGGAGCCGAGGACCAGCCGTGAGAAGCGGAATAGGAGGTGGGGCGCGAGAAGCAAGCTTCAAGCTCCAAGGGCCTCCGAGTCCCGACCTAGAGATGGATTGGCCGATTGGGATTGGGATTGGGCTGAAATTGGTAAATGAATTTGGGATTGGGCTGAAATTGGTGGGTCATGTTCACACGTATACCTAATAAAAAATTTACATATTTTTGGGGTGCTCGGCACTGTGGCACCTGCGCGCGCGCAGTGGTGGTCAGTTCTGCACAGAGGGCGCACTTTCATGCAAGGCTTGGGCCGCGCAAGGAATTGGCGTAGGGGCTGCATAGGGTAGGCTAGAGGACTTGTTAGCACTGGGAGGAGGGAGAGATCGATCGATAAGGGCTCTCTCTCCTCTAGCTCTTTAAGTCTAGGCTTCCTTTCATGGGTTTAACCTCTTAATGGGCCTTAAAACCCCACTAAAGGCTTAATTAAAAAAAATGAGATATACAGTGATGTTCCGGAAAAGCTTTGTTATGATATTCTTATTTGCACGCCTAAGAAAGCGTGTCATATGCGTAGACATTATAAATTGATAATATCTTGTGGAGAAAGTTATACAACCTATATAGAGTGTAAAGATATCCGAATAGCCATGTCCGCGGTCATAGATGTACTCACGTATTTCACACAAGGTAGATTTTATAAAGCAAAACATAGGTGGCAGACTGTGTGAGTAAAATGGATAGGCTATGTGTACAATTGTTTCAAGGAATAAGTTTATTTTACTCCTTGAAACTTTCTAAAAAGTCTATTTAACCCCCTTTCAACTACAAAACCGCACCGCTGGCCTAGCACCTCCACTATCATAGGCCATCTCTAGGAGCGCAAGACACCCTTGACTCCCACTCATCCTAGGGACTGTTTGGCCACCACCATCACCTCCCAGCCGCAGCTCACCGCCGCCTCCTCTGTTTCCTGTGCTACGCTTTCTCTCTGTTCTCCCTTTGTCTGTTGCTCTCTCTCTCTCTATATATATATAATAGGTGGGCCCTAGGAACCACATCAGCCAAACCATCTCAGGTTGTTATTTGACCCGATTTTGAAGTACTAGGGGGTAAAAAATCGGTTTTGTAGTTCAGAGGTTAAGTGAATTTTTTGTAAAGTTTGAGGAGGGTAAAATGCACTTATTCCTGCCACGTATGCAAAACCACCACCAAATCACCTCGTGGTGTTATTTGACCTTGGTTTTGAAAGATTAGTGGGTTTAAAAACAGGTTTTGTAGTTGAGGGGTTGAGTAGACTTTTAGAAAGTTCGAGGTAAAATAGACTTATTCTTTGTTTCAATACTTGTTGGAAGCAACTACAGAGAATCTAGGTGCTCTTTAGTCTTATAGAGCACTCGCTTTTTCTTTTTTTCATGGAATAATCCTAGAAATATTTTTCTTCTATTCGTGACATGTACCACTAAATTAAGATGTGTAGCTCAAGAAATTCAAAATGCAACCAAAAATAAAAGTTATCATCTACGCTTAATAAATTAGTGCACCAAAGTCATATAAGTTACCATCAATTGAACACTAAATTATCACAATAGTTTAACAAATTAACATCGTAGTTCAAATTTACCATGACTTTGAGAATTCGAGAACTTTCAAATTTTCAACAGATTGAGCCCGTAGTCACCAATATAGTTTTAAGAAATTACCACCCTAAGTTCAAGAGCACCATCAGGTTCTATGAACTCAAAAAGTTCAAAACTTGCCATTAGTTGCACTTAAGTTACCATATATGGCTCCAAAAAACCTAATGTTTAAAAATTACCTCACCGTCACTTTTTGTGAATTTGAAATCTTGAAAATTACCATTAGTTTACTTCTAAGTTACCATCTATATGTTCAACAAATTGTCACCCAAAAGTTCTATTTGTTTTCATCGAGGTTTGACGAGGATGAAAACTAGGTTGTGCCTCGTGCTTTAGTTGCACCCTAAGTTATCATATGTAGTTTGAGCAAACCATCGAAATGAGATGAAAAAATAACATCTATGTCACTATTGTGAATTAAAGTACTTGAAAAATTCATTGTCATCTGCACCCAAGATACAATCTATAAATTTAAATCATACGGCCTTTGTTAAAAAACTATCATTATTTTTATAAATTTTGAAAAGTACAAAAATACCATGAATTTCACCCTAAATCAAGGTTTGGATTATCTACGATAATCAACTAAAAATTAGGATTTTTGGTTCTATCATGTCCCTTGTAAAATTCAAAACAGAAAAATCGTAAAATTACTCTTGTCCACCGAATTTTGCTTGAATTTTATCTTTTCATTTTAACTTTGAAAATTCAAATTTTAATTTAAAATTTCACTAATTTGGAATTTTTTGATTTTTCACCATTTCTGCCTTACTAGTGACCTTCTAAAAAAAATCAGAATCAAAACCCTACCCTAAATTACCACATGCACTTTTAATAAAATTACCACAAAAATTATAACAAATGGAGTGAAAGGAAGACGGAGATTGAGAGAATATGAAATCATTGGCTTTGCTTTTTCCTTAATTTTTTTTTGTGCTTTCAATAATTGAGAGTAGGCACGATACTCGAAGCGTATGCTCCATCAGTCAATCTCACTGGTCATGATTTGTTTTTTTAAAAAAACTTTTTTTATTCATTTTACACATATAAACCATGTTTTTTTTTATTTTGACGGAAATAACCCACAATCGTTGTGCCACTACGCGATTGGCCCACAGATTATTTGGCCATAGTCATTCAGCCAAAACGCAACTGTCGCGCCACGTGGATGAATTGTAATACCCCGAATATCAAATAAAGAGAACATATTATTCGGAAGAGAAATTTATTCAAATTTGAAAGCTCTAAAGTGTAGAGGAAAATTAAAAGAAAATTCAAGATTTGAGGAGTATTGGACCTAGGGCTTTCGCCAACAAGGCCCCAGCTGGCTGGCTAGCCTTGTAGTGGAGTCAAGAAGGGGGGGTGCCCTTCTCCAAAACCCTAACCTCTGCTACAGTACCACGCCGCACTATAGCACGCGGTACTATAGCAGCCCCCCCTCCCTGCTACTCTACCAAGTTGAGGAAGAAGTCTGTGGTGCCGCCATGGTGGAAGGAGAAGAAGGGAGAAGAAGAAAGGAGGAGAAGAAGAAGGTGCTCTTCGTGGGTTTTGTTCAGCGTTTCACGTGTCTCTAAGGGTATCAATTCGTTTCCCCGCTGTTTTGTTGTTGTTTAGATGCGAAACCGATTAGAATCGTTTGGATCAAAGTCAGTCTGCAGTAGATTCGAATCTGTCCAGTATGTTGCGCAGGTTGTTTCAACGTCTTAGAGGCCGAATCAAGTTTTGATCTCCTAGAGTTATTTGGATAATGTTCTTAGCTTTCGGTGGCCGATAAGAACACCTGATTCGACGCACGGATCAAAAGTTATGAATTATTTAGTGTGACTGTTCTCGCGACCGCCGTTGTTCGACAGATTTTAGTAATCTGACTAGAGCGATCTGTTAAAGGGAGAATTAGTGGATCTCAGTATAACGAAAGTTGTAGGTCATTGTCGTAGATTTCAGGGAAGCATAAGAATGCAAAATTTGGACAAACGAGCTGAAAGTAATGATAGTTTTAGTGTTCTTTCCAGAGAACCTGACGAGAAATTGATGTTCTAATAATTAGCTCGATAGGTTTATTAGATGGCTGAATCAGGAGGGCTCACCAACTATGTTTAGGTGGATATTTTGTTAAGCTTTAAATAGAGTCCAAGGACACCTCATTTGGACTCTGTACTAAAAGTTGTGATTTAGAACGTGGATCGCCCACGAGGGACAGAGCAACATTAAGAAATTGGGGTTGGTTTATGCTAAAGGAACTACTCAGTGAGTTCAGAACACCCCACCCAACATGAGCCCTGAATGCTACCAAACTAACATTAAACAATTCTAAGCCAATACATTCTACCAAAATTTTCATTGTAACTTCCCGAATTGTTAACTACCAGAGGTTCCAACATTTGAATAACACAATATATATAAATAACCTAACATCTCGTAATCATCAATAGATGCCCAAAATATGAAGCAACTAGCATATTCAGAGATATCCAAAAGACACTACTCATCATTATTATATTTAAACCATCGTGCATGAAGCATAAACAATTCTCTAGCGCTTTGCACGTTTATTAACATATGAACTAAAAACGTATCAACTTTAAAGGTGGATGGAGTGTGTGTGTCCGATTCAAGTCTACTCCTCCCATGCATGCATTCTTGCAAATGGTACCTAAAAACACAACAAAGCAAGGGTGAGTCCAACGACTCAAAGAAGTACCAAAAAGAAACATTAAGCTCACATGTACATCATCAACATTCCATTCCCAAAGCTTTACATAGAAACATATCTCATGTGGTATGTATGCAAGAATGCAATGCAACTTTTCTCTTTCACTCAGACGCATTTCACCGTAATGCGAGATATGCACCATCGCCGATACCATGCTTGTGCGTCTGGGCCGTGGACCACTGCCCAATACTCCGCAAGCAAATGGGACCTCAAGCACACTCCACAAGTGTGGGACCATAAGCCCATCGCTTTCGGATGGGGACCTTTTCAATGCCCACATTCCGTGAATGGGACCTCAATCATGCATTCCTCGGTCACCACGTGACCAAGCTTTATGTATGTTTTCGCCGCATATGACAATAGGTTGGCAAATAGCATGAACAACATCAGCTCTGATATGAATAATAACCATTCATATCAAAGGCATATATCATCTTTAACCAAAGATGTCATACCATCATTCGACCACAACTAATTTATATACCAAATACTAGCATGTATCACAAGCATTCATCATTGCTAACCAAAGATGTCATACCATCATTTGTCCACAATAATTTATATATAAACTTCTAGCATGTATCACAAGCATTCATCATCTTCAACCAAAAGATATCATACCATCAATCAATCACGCTTGTTAAATATCAAATACTAGCAAGCAAGGTCAAACCATCCATAGTTACTCTACCAAACAGGTACTTGCCTCAACCGCGTGAGAACGGTGGATGCTAAGTAGGTGCTGCCTCCAGGACCAGTCCTCACCTAAGAATACATTTAAAAGCTTTATAATACAACAATAATGAACCAAATAATCCTTATGAGCAAGCACGAAATAGCCATAGCTTGAAACGCGACCCACCCCAATTTCTTAAATGCTGAATTGACCTCTCAGTACTTGATCGTAATAAAAATTCGTATCTTTTAGTACAGAGTCCAAATGAGGTGATCTTAGACTTCATTGAAATCTTATAAAATTCCCCAACTAAACCTAGTTGGTGGGCCTTCCCGATTCGGCAATATACGACCCTAACAAGCCGCATACAACGAACACCAATGTCACGTCAAAGTTCTCATGACAAGACACTAAAACTATCATAACGCTTAGCTCGTTTGTCCAAACTTCGCGTTCTTGACCTTCACTGAAAGCTACGACAATTATCTACAACTTTCGTTATACTGAGATCCTCATATTTTCCATTTAACAGATCACACAATGCAGATTACTAAAACTCGTCGACACCGGCAGATTCGAGAGAATGTCCCACCAAATAATTCATAACTTCTGCACAGAGATCAAAATTTTGCGATCTAATACTTCATCGAAAGCTATTGACGTCCTCTACAACTCTCTAGCAGATGACCAGGCCTAAACTGTACTTAACTACACCAAAACGTCTGTCCAACGCAATCTGTCCCGAGGAGACAGAATACCGACATTGCTACAACCATTAAAAATGCATCTACTCGGGGAAGACCGGGGTTACCTTGACGTAACGCCGAGGACCAGGATGCTTCCCGCGAACCTTCACCCTTCCCTCTCCTCCTCCTCCTTCTTCTCCTTCCTTGGCGGCCTCCACACGCATCGATCCTCGCGCCTCCTTCCTTGGACGACCGCCGGAGGAGATCGCGCTGCCTGACAGCTGGAAGACGCATGGAGGGAGGTGGTGCTCGACCAGGAGGAGGCGCACAAGGGAGTGGGGAGGGGTAGGGCGGCTAGGGTTTGGGGGAGAAAAGGTGCCTCCCCTTGGCTCCGCCACTATAGGACCTCACATGGGCCTCAGCCTCAGCCCAAAGTTACTACGCTTTTACAAAAAAACCATCTCCTCCCACTTATTCGGTTATTTTCAAGAAGGTCCTTCCCTAATCGACTTCGATCACTCGCTTTTAAAACTTTAGATTTCCTCCCGAATCCTATTATAGGGTATTACACTCTACCCCCTTAAACTAAATTGCCCCGATTCTAACTAAGCTACGCCAAGGAGCAATCACGAATGAACCTAAAACATAACACACACGTGTGGAGAATAACTCCGATACGCTCGCGCATGTGGGACTCCAACCCCAAGTGGCCTCTCTCCCAAACAGATGAGACCACCACACCAGACGTGAAAACGACGCCAGACTAACTCTCAACTCGACATTTTCGAGAATATTCAACAAAAGAGACTCAAAGGTAAGATCCTCGCCAAAGTCAACAACATTAACGAAAACTCAAACTCCAAATCTCTCAAGTAGTCACTTGGCACCAAACATGCCCGGTGTTGCGAATACCGCATATGGACCCGAGACGGTCCTAACAATACGCCAACCTTCAATTCCAGAATGACTAAAACAAACCAAAGTACCTTGGGCTAATCCATCCTCAACATTGAACCACACAACAAGCACACAGAATAACGTAACTCTTGTTCCACCTCTCAATTGAACTCTTCAATGAAACAAAGATTACCTCCTTTAACTAGAAACACACAAATGAACTCCTTTAAGCAACTCTTTTACCGACCAAAACTCAACTAAATAAGAAAGATTCACATCGCAATTATACGCTACTGAATTTCGTGTACTACAGAAGTCAAACCTGAAATCGGAATTTCATCAAGAAAACCTTGTCTACTCTACAAGTGGCGGTTTGAATAAACGTCCACGAAAACCAAGGGAAGAATCATTTTAAATGCCCAAATAAAAACTTCCTTTATTCTTCCCGAACCGATAAGAACCACACATACCACAATCAAGTCAAACTCAACTTACGAAAGACATTGGTTAATAGCACAAAACTCAACGAGAATCGTGAAACGATTCAATTCTTGAGGAAGCAACAATTTAACAGCTTTCTCTTTTAGGACTAAAATTTCTCTCACTTTGGGATTTCAGTTCATCCCATACTAACTCATCTCTCTTAACTTGGCATTCTCATCATACGCCAAGTCGAAATACATCATCCACACCTCCGTATAAAAGCTCTAGCGACTCCACCAAAACTTTCTCTCAACTAATTGGACAGATGACTCCCAATGCACCTCAAAATATATCACACACGCAATCACATCACCTCAATCTTCTAAGAATAAACAACTTGGAATTCTCACTCTCACATTCATATACTTCATCAAAAGGGTTCTATCCACGATCATCCCACCTGCTCAAATCCTCCCTTAATCTACTTCCTCTACACATAATCATTGGGTGACCAAGGTCCTAGCATAAAAATGTGAAGCCCAAATTAAACTCCAAGAATCCTACAATGAACTTCTCATATAGAAGATAGGAAAACCTCGATTAAAATCCCCAAAATTCTCACAATCCAAACATACTCGCGCATTAACATCATCATGAAAAACATCTTATTAACCCAATTATCTTTATAAAGATTCTAACTCTTAGAGAGTTACTTACTAAGTCCAAGTCTTTCCTGGCAATAATCCAACCATCTCGGCTATCTCACTAATCACTTTAACAATCAGATTACATCGCTAATACTACTCTCATGACAACATCCTCATATTTCAACTGCACAACTGTGCCAGGTACCCAATCACGACACTCTATTACATTAATCAAGATTCTCATCCTTTCGAAAATTCTAATGTTCCACCCGAATTGAACAAAGGATCTTGGATCACAAACCTCCATGGGTTCTAATGGTTGCAACAATGCAATCGCTTTAGCCTGAAATGCAAACATTTCAGATAATAAAATTCTTCCAAGAATTATACACTAAATCGCTCATCCTCCCAATGTCCTCGAATGACTTACAACCTAAGTCTCACAACCTCATTGAATAAACACTTGAAAGACCCTTTGTGAAACGAATCAAGAATCCTTCTCGTAAGAAAAACAAATAAAAACAATTTTCACCACATAGAAACATCTACCTCTCGCGGTGAACAGAGGACAAAGGGAAATAGTCGGGTTTGGCAAAGAACCTGCATAACAAAGGGAAAGTAAATGCTTGAGGGCACAAGTCCCGCACGTAAGGGAAGATCGAACCCCAAATAAGAAGGTAATGCCTTTGAAAATTGATAAACTCTTATGGAACAACCGCATAAGGTTTAAGCACACTCAAATAAATCGCAAGTTATAAACGACTTAAATCTCAAACACTTATACTTCACTCCTTCCTTTAACAAGGAAAGTTATTCTGACATTACTACATCACTTGGCACATTTTAAACTTGATAAGCTCTTAAAACCCAAATCACAGAACCACTTAAGAGCCAACAAAATCTTTCTTCATATCACTTTTCTCAAACAACCTCAATCACCTCATAACACAAGAGGTCCACTAATCACAAACGCAACACTTGAAACACTTTCACTATATCAAAATTACGAAAGACGATCCAGCACGTTATTTCTAAAAGAATCATCACTACACACATAAGTCACAATCTCTTGCAGATAATCTTACCAACATCAAGAATGATCTACCCTTAACAAGACTCTTATCGTCAACCCTTCCTTTATTAAGCCCCAGCAAGGCTTACCAAAACGTTCATGATCCTTTTACCATCGCATCCTCAATTGAGTGTATACCAAAATCTTATATTCTCACTACAACAACCACTTTATTTTAGAGGAAAACTACTTGCACAACTAAAAGGTTATTCCACACCCTTTCATCAAAGACATACTTTTATCCGATAGTCCTACCATCATGTAAACATTGTTCATCCATTAAATCCCATCAATTTATCTCTTAGTGGTGCTCATCACCAAACATTAATAGACATTATTTGCATCGAGCAATTACTCATAATCATTAAATATCCACAAAAGGTTACTCCAAGATTAGTACCCATTAAGACAATAATCTAACTCCTTTTGAACTTAACCATCCCAAAGGTTAGATTAACCCATTGAGACACGTTAATCTAATTTACCAAGGAAGTTTATCGAAGGTATTACTCATAATCATCGACTCAATTACATCAATGTTCTACATCTCTTATTAACTATATTGTTTACAGCTAGGTATAACCATGCACTTAATCACAGCCTCCTGAACTACTACAAGACACTTTCAAATTAATCACTTTCTTTCAAGGATCTTTGTTAGGATCGATCATGCACACACTCACGACCTAACTCGATAACCTATATCATAACCATTAATTGCATTGGCTATAACCTCTCACTTAACCAAGACAACACAACACTAAACGGTTTAACATCTTCTTTCATAAAAGAGATCCATTAATCTTCATCACTCAAAATACACAAAAGAGATACATTGAGTCAAAGCCTCACAGCACTAAAGGACTTCATAGTAAAGAAACTTTCATTAACCAAAACATCACACGAGTGAATGGATCAAGTTTTCCAATGAGAAAGGTATAACTCAGTTTAAAGGTCAAACTTGACAATCAACCAAGTTCACTAGCCGCAAGAATAACTCATCGGTTGAGGGAAACAATGATTGCTTTACAAAACAATTCAAGCCAATGGAAACATATCGACATGAATAAAACTACTAACCGAGGAAAGATTCTACAAGCCCAACTTGATAAGAGTGACCAAATTAAATTCAAGAAGAGAACAACCCTTCAAACGATAATATTTATTATCAAACTACGAACGGGTGTAGCCTGTAAAGCCCCCAGCCCCAACACGACCTCAACCTCTCAACATGGGTTATCCACACATAATAATCATATAGTCACTTATTGAGCAGTCATACCCATATCATATCAGCAATCAACAATAAGATAAAGCGAACGTGAAATGCAATGCTTTGCCCATCCCCATCCCATCGGTACCAATTGCATGTCAAATTTTTAAGCTGATTAGCCATAAGCAAATTTCTAATTAATCTAGTCACCACGGACCTACACGCCTCAGCTTCGATACTAAGCAGAATAATTCTGTACCCAACATGAGCCCTGGAATGCTACCAAACTAACATTAAACAATTCTAAGCCAATACATTCTACCAAAATTTTCGAACTTCCTCGAATTGTTAACTACTGTGAGGTTCCAACATTTGAATAGCACAATATATATAAATAACCTAACATTCGTAATCATCATTGTATGCCCAAAATATGAAGCAACTAGCATATTCGGAGATATCCAAAAGACACATATTCGTGAGATATCCAAAAGACACTACTCATCATTATTACATTTAAACCACGCATGAAGCATAAACAATCAGCTTGACAGCTTGCATGTTTATTAACATATGAACTAAAAACGATCAACTTTAAAGGTGGATGGAGTGTGTGTCCGATTCAAGTCTACTCCCTCCCATGCATGCAGTCCTTGCAAATGGTACCTAAAAACACAACAAAAGCAAGGGTGAGTCCAACGACTCACAAGTACCAAAAGAAACATTAAGCTCACATGTACATCATCAACATTCCATTCCCAAAGCTTTACATAGAAACATATCTCATGTGGTATGTATGCAAGAATGCAATGCAACTTTCTCTTTCACTCAGATCGCATTTCACCTGTAATCGAGATATGCGACCGTCGCCAAGATACCATGCCTGTGCTCGTGCACAGTGGACCACCTGCCCAATACTGCAAGTAAAGGGGACTCAAGCCCACACTCCACAAGTGTGGGGACCATAAGCCCATCATTTTCTCGGATAGGGACCTCTCTTCAATGCCCACATTCCAGAATGTGGGGACTCAATCATGCATTCTGGTCATAACGTGACCGGGCTTTATGTATGCTTTTCAAAGGTATATGACAATAATAGCTTTTGCAAATAGCATGAACAACATCAGCTCCTGTACATGAATAATAACCATTCATATCAAAGGTATATATCATCTTTAACCAAAGACATGTCATACCATCATTCGACCACAGCTAATTTATATACCAAATACTAGCATGTATCACAAGCATTCATCATTGCTAACCAGCATGTCATACCATCATTTGTCCACAACGAATTTATATATCAACTTCTAGCATGTATCACAAGCATTCATCGTCTTCAACCAGTATATCATACCATCAATCAATCACGCATTGTTAAATATCAAATACTAGCAAGCAATGTCAAACCATCCATAGTTACTCTACCAAACAGGGTACTTGCATCAACCGCGTGAGAACGGTGGATGCGAAGTAGGTGCTGCCTCCGGGACTAGTCCCTCACCTAAGAATACATTTAAAAGCTTTATAAGACAACAATAATGAACCAAATAATCCTTATGAGCAAGCACGAAATAGCCATAGCTTGAAACGCGACCCCGACCCCAATTTCTTAAATGCTGAATTGACCCCTCTATAAACAGTCGTAATCAAAAATTCGTATCTTTTAGTACAGGAGTCCAAATGAGGTGATCTTAGACTTCATTGAAATCTTATAAAATTCTCCAACTAAGCCTAGTTGGTGGGCCTTCCTGATTCGGCAATCTACTACCCCTAACAAGCCAGACAACAGAACACCAATTTCACGTTAGGTTCTCTGGACAGTACACTAAAACTATCATAACGTTTAGCTCGTTTGTCCAAACTTCGCGTTCTTGACCTTCACTGAAAGCTACGACAATTATCTACAACTTTCGTTATACTGAGATCCTCATATTTTCCATTTAACAGATCGCACAATGCAGATTACTAAAACCTGTCGACACCGGCTGATTCATAGAACAGCCCCACCAAATAATTCATAACTTCTGCACATGAGATCCAAAGTTTGCGATCTAATACTTCATCGAAATCTATTGACGTCCTCTACAACTCTCTAGGAGATGACTAGGCCTAAATCCGCACTTAACTACACCAAAACGCTCTGTCCAACGTAATCATTCGAGGAGAGAATACCGACATTGCTACAACCATTAAAAATGCATCTACTCTTGGGAAGACCGGTTACCTTGACGTAACGCTGAGACCAGGATGCTTCCATGAACCTTCACCCTTCCCTCTCCTCCTCCTCCTTCTTCTCCTTCTTGGCCGCCCCACATCGCACGATCCTTCGCTCCTTCCTTGGACGACTGAGGAGGAGAGATCGCGCTGCTGCATAAATGGAAGACGCATGGAGGGGAGGTGCTGGACTGGAGGGGCGCACAAGGAGTGGGGCGGCCGATAGGGGAGTGAGGCGCACAAGGGGAGTGGGGAGGTAGGGGGCTAGGGTTTGGGGAGAAAGGGGTGCCTCCCTTGGCCGGCCACTATAGGACCTCATGTGCCAAAGCCTAGGGCCGAAGTTGTCGCTTTTACAAAAAAACCATCTCCTCCCACTTATTCAGTTATTTTCAAGAAGGTCCTTCCCCTGAATCGACTTCCGATCAGTCGTTTCTTTTAAAACTTTAGATTTCCTCCCGAATCCTATTATAGGGTATTACAAGTTCGTGTTTACTCTTATGGTTTGTTTGGTCCATTACTGTTTTCTTAGCATTCTCTTAAACAAATTTTAGGTGGGGGACTGGTTCTGGAGGCGGCACCATCTTCGCGTCCTTCGTTCCCGCACGGTTGAGGCAAGTGCATTGTTTGTACCTTGTTTGTGATTGCTTGGACATGAATGCGTGTTTGATACATGTTAGTGTTTTATGGCTGTTGGCAAGTGTGCATAATAAGAATGGTGAATGTTCAAAGTATGGCTATGCTTTATTCATGAATGTTGTTATTGTCTTTGGTACTTTGATGATGAATAGAGGTGGTGCATATGCATAATGATATCATGTTGAGGCCTGGTCTTGTGATGACCAAGCATGCACATATTTGAGATCCCCGTCATGTATGTGACGGGCTTAAGGTCCCCACACTTGTGGAGTGTGGGCTTGAGGTCCCCAATACTTGCGGAGTATTGGGCAATTGGTCCCTGCGCTTGCGAGCACATGCATGGGTATGCAGCGATAGTTGCATATTTTGCATTACCGGTAAAATGCAAAAAGAGGTAAAGAGAAGGAATTCTTGAGCATTGCATATGCATGTGGAATGATTTAATGATGTGCTCCTGAAAGTGGATGCTGATGTGATGATTTGAATTATGTGTTTTTTTATATATGTACTTGCTGAGTCTCTGGACTCACTCTTGCTTTCTTTGTTGTTTTAGGTACTCAATTCAAGAACAGCATGCATGGGAGGGTGTAGCACTATGATCACACGCACACTATCATGAACCTTAATTCTCAGACCATGCCTTAATAAATAAGCAACTGCTTAAAGGATTCATCATGATTATGTTTCCGCGTTGATTTATTTGTAATAATGATGAGTAGCATAGTTGGATGTTTGAGAATTTGTTTAGTTGATTAGCAAGTTCCTGAATGCTATTTGATGATATTGAATGTTGCAATATTTAGTTATAATACCCTTTTTTATCTGATGAAACCTCTGTGAAGTTAGAAATACAAAGGATGTTCTGCCGAAATTTATTAAATTGTCTTAGCTTAGATTTGTATAAGGTTACCTTAGTAGCATTCCAGGCTCATGTGGGGCTAGGGTGTTACAGTTGGTATCAGAGCGGGCTTTAGGTCCGTGGTTAATAGAAGAATATTAAAATGACACACTGTGCAAAGTAGGTGGGGTTGGGAAATCCATTGTTTCTGCATTTCTTTTATTATGTTTCATTTATTGAGCAATTGTTGAATTGCTTCTGTACTATCTTTCTTGTTGTTAATCTATGATATGTTATGATATTCTATATCTATGAATCTATTCTATGATTGTCATGAGATGATAATGTATATTCATAATTGATTATATTGTTTATGGGTGTCGACAATGGATGTTAAGCAGTGGAGGCCGTGGTTGTGGCCCTGGACTTTGTCAGGTTACACCACCGTTCGTGATAGACGAATAGAGTAGTTACCCCGAATACCATAGTTGTAGGTGTTGAGCGTGAGCTGCTTTAGAAAGTTATTTTTTTTCCTTGATCTCTGAACTTGGCAAATTCTTGTTCCGTGGTGGATGATAAATTTCTCTTGGGTTCGTGGTTCTTGGTAGTTGCTGAGTTTCAATGGGTCTCTAATGGTTCTCTGAAATAATTATTGTTTTCTGACTATTGAGTTGCTTTTACTACTTGTGATCCTCATCAATTGGCAATATTGATATTGCCATGGTTGTTCCTTCTTTCTCATTGGAAAAGAAAGACTCATGTATTCGTTTGATAGTTTAGGTAATGAGAATTTTATGTTGCAAGTATGTTAACATGAGAAAGCTTTGGCTCTATGTATTTCTTTTGGATTATTCCGAGGGTTGAAGTTTAACACATCTCTTTTCTGGTGGAAATTGTTAAATTTTTTGTGATAACTTGATATGGTATAGGTATCAAGTCGAGTTTTTGGTGTGGTGCATCATTAATATCAATTAGTAACCTTGGAAGTGAAATTGATTAAGTTGATGTTGTCTTCTACTAGTTCTTCATGAACTGTATATATGAGTAGTGACTGAGAGTATGTCCATACCTATTTGGAGTCAAAAGAGATATTAAGAAGTATGGAACATTGATGAATTAGACTAGTCATTAAAATTGTTTAGGTTGCAAAACTTGTTGGATTCTTTGGTTCCAATGGATTAATTTAAATGTGTGAAAAGAGAAACTAGAGGAAATGCTAGATTTGCATATTCCTTAGTACAATTAATTATTGGAATTGTGTACGACCGGTTGAAGGGATTGAATACCGGTGGATCTAGAATTTATGGGAGGAGTTCTATATAGTTCTTCTATATAGAATGACGTGATGAATTTGGTTGTAGTGTTGTTGAGACTTTTGATCGATAGAAGATTTCGATTTTTGAAGTTTTAGTGTATTTTTGCCGAAATCCAAATATAAGGAGGAGTAGTTGAATATGTGTTTGTAAATATCCATGTGATTTGAGAAGGAAAGTAGGTAGCAACTAGATTTCATAATGAAGCCAGCTAATAACAACAATGGTTGGAGTATAACTATTGCGTGTTGAAGTTTGATGTTGAGCATCACTAAAAGTTGAACTGATATGATATAATAGGAGGCTTATGCCCACATGATTGTGAAATCATCGGATGATAATGTGTCCTTGATGAAAGAGTTTTGGTAGGACTTTTTCAATTGTGTAGTAGACCCCTTCTAAACTTAAGAGGTTGATGTAGTGAGGTTGTATGGTTTTGGTATACTCTCGTTTTGAAGATGGGATGAAAAGGTAGTATGGAACAATTTGGTGAAACTTTGGGGGCTTTCTAATGGCATAGTTGATGATAAAGATTAATGTTCAGAGTGTATTATTCTTGATGTTAGTAAGGTTATTCTACAAGAGATTGTGACTTGTGTGTGTGGTGATGATTCTTTTAGAAATAAAGTAATTTGATCGTCTTTCGTAATTTTGATTTAGTAAAGTGTGTCGAGTTTTGCGTTTGTGATCATTTGGACCTCTTGAGTTATGTGGTGATTGAGTTTGTTTCGAGCAAAGTGACATGTTGAAAGATTTGATTGGTTCTTAAGGGTTCCGTGATTTGGGTTTTAAGAGCTTGTCCGTTTAAGTGGCAAAGTGATGTAGTAATAATAGCAAATAACTTTCCTTGTTAAAGGAAGGAGTGAAGTATAAGTATTTGAGATTTAAGTCGTTTCAGTAACTTGCGTTTATTTGAGTGTGGTTAAACCTTATGCATTTGTCCCATAAGAGTTTATCAATTTTCAAAGGCAATACCTTCTTCTTATTTGGGGTTTGACCTTCCTTCGTATGGGACTTGTACCCTCAATCGTTGTTTTTCCTTTTGTTGTTTGAGTTCTTTGCCAAACTGACTAATCCCTTTGTCCTCTGTTCACTGCGAGTGGTAAATGTTTTTCTATGTGGTGAAAATTATTTTCATTTGTTTTTCTTCTGAATAAGGATTCATCGATTCATTTCACAGGGGTCTTTCGAAGTGTTTATTCAATGTGATTGTGAGACCTTGGGTTGTAAGTTATTCGATGAGCGTTGAAGGATGAACTGATTTTGTGTATAATTCTTGGAGAAAATTTTATTTATACCGAATGTTTGCCTTTGAGGCTAAGCTGATTGCATTATTGCAACCATTAGAACCTATGGAGATTTGTGATCCAAGATCCTTTGTTCAATTCGGGTGGAACATTAGAATTTTCGAAAGGATGGGAATCTTTATCAATATGTTAGAGTGTCGCGATTGAGTACCTTGCACGGTTATGCAGTTAAACTATGATGGTGTTGTAATGAGAGTAAGATTAGCGAAGTGATCTGATCGTTAAAGCGATTATTGAGATAGCCGTGATTGTTGGATTATTGTCAAAAATGACTTGGACTTAGTAAGTAACTCTCTAAGAGTTAGAATCTTTATAAAGATAATTGGATCGAGGAAATATTTTCGTGTTGATGGTAATGCGCGAGTATGTTTGGATTGTGAGAATTTTAGGGATTTAATCTGAGGTTTCCCCTATCCTCTATATGAGAAGTTCATTGTAGGAGTCTTGGAGTTTAAATTTGGGTTTCGCATTGTATGCTAGGACTTTGAGTCGCCCAATGATTATGTGTAGAAGAAGTAGAATAAGGGTGGATTCCGAACAATGGGATGATCATTGATAGAACCCTTTTGATGGAGTATATGAATGTGTGTGCTGAGGATTCCGAGTTATTTATTCTTAAAAGATTTAGGTGATGTGGTTGCATGTGAGGGCTATTTTGAGATGTATTGGAAGTCATCTATCAAAGTATTTCCATCGGTACAAAAGTTGACTAGGGTATGTTTGGTGGAGTCAATAGAGCTTCTCTACAAATGTGTGAATGATGTATTTCGGCTTGAGCATAGCGTTGAGAATGCCAAAATAAGAGAGATGAGTTAGTGTGTTTTGCGATGAATTGGATTCCAAAGTTTGAGAGAAATTTTATTCTTAAAAGAGAAACTGAGAAAGTTGATGCTTCCTTGAGTAGTGACACGTTTTCTTGATTCTTGTTTGAGCTATGTGTTTAAGACGGATGTCCTTCGCAAGTTGAGCTCGACATTTATGTTGGCATGTCTGGTTCTTATCAGTTCAGAAAGAATGAAAGAAATTTATGACTTGTGCATTTGAGTGACTTCTTTTTTTGGTGGACGTGGTGTTTATTTGCAAATTTTCTAATTTGAAGGTGGAAAGTTTTCGTGATGAATTGTCAATTTTGGATTTGACCCTTTTGGGTGGGGAGTTAGCATTGTGTGGATGCGATGAGAACTCTTTATTTTCAGTTGGATTCTCTTTGTAATACAGTTGTTAAAAACGAGTTCTGTTGTCATTTTTTGATTAAAGGAGGTGCTCCTTGTAGATGAAGAGTTTGAATTAGAAAGGAAGAAGGGTTCCATGTGTGTTGAGCATGTTGTGGGCTTTTGTACCAAAAGGGAAGTTGGTCTAGGTACACTGGTTCGTTTTCGACAGATGAAGAGATTAGGAAGTTGGTGTATCGCTTTGACCGTCTCGGGCCACACGCGGGTATGCAACTTTTGGTTTTTTCTAACACCGATAGATCTCCTGGGAGATCTGGAGTTGAGTTTCGTTAACGTCATTGACCATCGAGTAGGATATTACCTTTGAATCTCTTCTCATGAGTGTACTTGGCAATGTCGGATTGAGTGTTAGGTCAGATGTAGTTTACGTCAATGTCTTGTGGTCTTGTCAGTCTGAGAGATAGGTCATTTGGGAGCTAGAGTCTCGCATGCGCGAGTATTATCCAAACATGTTTGCTCCGGGCATATGTTAATAGATGTTTCTTTTCTGTGGCAATTGTTCTTTCGTTTATTTTCGACTGCTAGAATTCGAGGTCGACTCATAAGGGGGTAGAATGTAATACCCGAATATCAAATAGAGAGAACATATTATTCGAAGAGAAATTTATTCAAATTTGAATGCTCTAAAGTTTAGAGGAAAATTAAAAGAAAATTCAAGATTTGAGGAGGATTGGACCTTGGGCTTTTGCCCAAGGCCCTAACCAAGTGGGCCGCCTTGTAGTGGAGTCAAGAAGGGGGTGCCCTTCCCAAAACCTTAACCTCACACAAGATCGCACCGCATCGTAGCACGCGGTGATCAGAGCAGCCCCTCCCTGCTACTCTACCAAGTTGAGGAAGAAGCTCCGAGGTGCCGCCGGCCATAGTGGAAGGAGAAGAAGGGAGAAGAAGAAAGGAGGAGAAGAAGATCCTCTTCCTGGGTTTTTGTTCAGCGTTTCACGTGTCTCCAAAGGTATCAATTCGTTTCCCCGCTGTTTTGTTGTTGTTTAGATGCGAAACCGATTAGAATCGTTTGGATCAAAGTTAGTCTGCAGTAGATTCGAATCTGTCCAGTATGCTGCGCGGGCTGTTTCGATGTCTTAGAGGCCGAATCAGAAGTTTTGATCTCCTAGAGTTATTTAGATACTGTTCTTAGCTTTCGATGGCCGCCAAGAACACATGATTCCGACGTACGGATAAAAAGTTATGAATTATTTAGTGTGACTATTATCTGAATCTGCCAGTGTTCTGACAGATTTTAGTAATCTGACTAGAGCAATCTGTTAAAGGGAGAATTAGGGGATCTCAGTATAACGAAAGTTGTAGGTAATTGTCGTAGCTTTCAGGGAAGCCTAAGAACGCAAAATTTGGATAAACGAGCTGAATGTTATGACAGTTTTAGTGTTCTTTCTAGAGAACCTGACGTGAAATTGATGTTCTAATAATTAGCTCGATAGGGTTATTAGATTGCTGAATCAGGAGGGCTCACCAACTAGGTTTAGGTGAAGATTTTGTTAAGCTTTAAATAGAGTCCAAGAACATCTCATTTGGACTCATGTACTAAAAGTTGTGAATTTTAAAACGTGACTGTCCACAGAGGGGACAGAGCAACATTTAGAAATTGGGGTTGGGTTCGCGCTAAAGGAACTACCGCGAGTTCGTATTTACTCTTATGGTTTGTTTGGTCCATTACTATTGTCTTAGAATTCTCTTAAATGAATTTTAGGTGGGGGACTGGTTCCGGAGGCGGCACCCTCTTCGTGTCCTTCGTTCCCGCACGGTTGAGGCAAGTGCATTGTTTGTACGTTGTTTGTAATTGCTTGGACATGAATGCGTGTTTGATACATGTTAGTGTTGTATGGCTGTTGGCAAGTGTGCATAATAAGAATGGTGAATGTTCAAAGTATAGCTATGCTTTATTCATGAATGTTGTTATTGTCTTTGGTACTTTGATGATGAATAGAGGTGGTGCATATGCATAATGATATCATGTTGAGGCCTGGTCTTGTGATGACCAATCATGCACATCTTTGAGGTCCCCGTCATGTATGTGACGGGCTTGAGGTCCCCACACTTGTGAAGTGTGGGCTTGAGGTCCCCAATACTTATGAGTATTGGGCATTGGTCCTCGCGCTATGAGCACAGCATAGGTATGCAATGACGGTTGCATACTTTGCATTACCGTAAAATGCAAAAGAGATAAAAGAAGGAATCCTTGAGCATTGCATATGCATGTGGAATGATTTAATGATGTGCTCCTGAAAGTGGATGCTGATGTGATGATTTGAATTATGTGTTCTTTTATATATGTACTTGCTGAGTCTGTGGACTCACTCTTGATTTCTTTGTTGTTTTAGGTACCCAAATCAAGAACAGCATGCATGGGATGGTGTAGCACTATGATCACACACACACTGCCATGAACCTTAATTCTCAGACCATGCCTTAATAAATAAGCAACTGCTTAAAGATTCATCATGATTATGTTTCCACATTGATTTATTTGTAATAATGATGAGTAGCATAGTTGGATGTTTGAGGATTTGTTTAGTTGATTAGCAAGTTCCTAAATGCTATTTGATGATATTGAATGTTGTAATATTTAGTTATAATACCCTTTTTATCTGATGAAACTCTGTGAAGTTAGAAATACAAAGGAGGTTCTACTGAAATTTAGTAAATTGTCTTAGCTTAGATTTGTGTAAGGTTATTTTAGTAGCATTCTAGGCTCATGTGGGGCTGGGGTGTTACATGAATTGCTCGGCCGTGGCACGGCTGACGCTTGCCACACAATGAGCGGACTACGGAGCGCCACATGGCCCAATTTCTTAGTTTAAACATGACTATGGCTCCGGTCGTACAACTGGAAGATGGCAAGCGTTAGTAGCACAACCGAGGCGCGATTGACGTCTCATATAACACTGAGTTAGTCGCTCGGCTGACCCCAATGCCATTTGAATAGAGAAGAGAGGGAGGAGAGGAGAGGAGAGAAGAGAAGAGAGGGGAGGAGAAGAAGAGGGAGGAAGAGGAGAGAGGGGAGGAGAAGAAGAGGGAGGAAGAGGAGAGGAGAGAAGAGGGGAGGAGACTCCACATCTTTCTTTAAGAGAAACTGTAGCTAGTGACGACCATGGGCGAGCGACGCCTGAGCAATGGCTAAGCTCTTGCATGGCCGCAATGTGGCGAGTAGCTCCAGAGCATGTCGTCGGTAGAGAAGGAACCAATTGCAACACCAGAGTACCACTCGATGTACCCGTCGTACATCCTAAGGTGGTAGGGAGCATCCGCTTGGACAACGTCCTCCGAGGCGTGGAGCTAGCCCTCAACCCAAGGGACCCTCATGGGCGTGCGCAGCCGCAATGCACCAAGCTTAATCGCTGCCTCACCATCCTGGGGGAGGATGGTACTAAGGCGACTACGGTGACCTGCGTTAATGGCTGGGTCAAGCAACTCGTACGACCACTCTGTATCGTCTTCTGGGTCCGCCATACCTGAGAATTCAGTGTATACATTGTAAATACTATGAAACATATACAAAAAAGTAATAAGAAGTGTCATATCTAATTAATTCAATTATTGCACGATTAGCGACACATACGAAACTGATCTGCACTCAAGTGTATCAACGTAAAAAAATTAGAGGTATCTTGCCGTGTACAGATGAAAAGTAAAATTAAGTTCACAATATTTTAATTAACGTCTACATACCCTATTTAGCTACTCTAGATTTTTAATATAATTTTTATAGGTACCTTCATATTTTCCTTGTTTATAAATTATTTACCGTGTACAAATGGAAACCAAAATTAAGTTGAAAATATTTTAATTATAGTCTACATACCATATTTAGGTACTCTGGAATTTTCATAGAATTTTTTGTAGGTACCTTCCTATTTTCCTTATTTACAAATTATTTGCCTTGTACAAATAGAAACCAAATTAAGTTGGGGTTATTTTGATTAAGCTCTACATACCATATTTGGCTACTCTGCAATTTTTATAATTTTTTTTATAGGTTTCTTGCTACTTTCCTTGTTTAAAAAGTGTCTCTAGTATTTATAAAATATTTACCGTGTACAAATGGAAACAAAAATTAAGTTGACAATATTTTATTTCAACTCTACATACCCTATGTAGCAACTATGGATATATTTTTTACAATTTTTAGAGGTGTCTTGTTATTTTTCTAGTTTAAAAAGTATTTTTAGTATTAACATTATATTTACCGTGCACTAATTGAAAGCAAAATTAAGTTCGAACTATTTTAATTAAGCTCTACATACTCTATTTAGCTACTCTGCAATTTTTATAGATTTGTTATAGGTATCTTGTTATTTTTCTTGTTTAAAAAGTGTCTCTAATATTTATAAAATATTTACCATGTACAAATAGAAAAAAAAATTAAGTTCACAATATTTTAATTTAGCTCCAAGTACCATATGTAGCTACTCTGAATTTTTTATAAAATTTTTACAGGTGTCTTGCTATTTTCCTAGTTTAGAAAGTATTTTCAGCATTAACAAAATATTTACCGTGTAAAAATAAAACCTACAAAGTTTTCGTAGTATTTTTGCGAATTTATTCTAAATCATTCAAGTACAACCCATAAGTAATATCTATACGATAAACTAAACTATACACAGCTAAAATGGTGTACTACATCAAACTGCAATATAACTAAAATTATTTAATCCATTCAATTCTATGTCGCTATTTTTATTTGCTAACCTACTAGGTTTCGAATTTATGTCCAAAGTTGCAAGAACATTTACCTACAAAATTGGCGACCAGATCTAGTTCTCCCTCTCTCTCTCTCTCTCTCTCTCCCCACCGCTAGCAACCGGCAGGGCTTCGCTACGTCACTTCTCCCCTCTCCACCTCTCTCTTCTATCTCTTATCTCTTTTTTTCGAAATTAAAATGACTTTTCATCTGATTTTTAGGGTTTATATACTAAACTCTGGAATGGTACACTGGAATGCACCGATACCGCACATTCCATTCCAAGAGAGAAACCGGAATGGCCTCCGGAATGGAATTGTCAAGTTTGGTACAAAGATCTCGAAGTTGAATTGTGTTGATCCAATTTAAAAGTGAAATATCACAGAATGGATTACCATGTGTTTGGTATGTCAAAAAGTTAGTCAAAATGTTGGGGGCCAGTCAGAGTACTCCTATGTCCAAAAATTCAAGCATGGGTTTTCCTAGGGCCCAATTAGGATATAATTTCTTGAAAGGTGGTTGTTGATCAATTGAAAAAAATGTCACTTCATTTATGTCAAAATCACCTAGTGTGAAGACTGTTTAGCAGAATGGTATATGATAGAGGTTGTATATGACAACGATGGTATTCGCTAGAATTGGTGTAGTGTCAGATTGACAGAGATGGTCAGTTTACATGATGTGCAAGAAAAGTTAGCGTTAGACCGAGGATCCCAGTTTACCTCGTGTTAACGACAGTTTGTGTATGAAGCCTTGGATGCTCATTTCAATTCAGTACTGTGTATCGCACCGAACCGGTAGACATATTGAAAAAAATGAGTTGTGCCTTAACTCATAGTACCAAAACGAGCAAGTGTTGTGTGTAGAGTTCTCCTACAACACCATATGTCAGCCAGTTCATAGTTTTCATTATTTGAAGATCTCTGTGATCGACCGTGTGAGACATCACTCATCTAGAAGTAGATCAGCTCACAAGGACACCTGTTGAAGTTCTGTGTTAAGAAGTTTGTGACAAAGGTGTGTCAGTCAGTTCAGATTTCAAAGCTCAGAAGAAGAGTTAGTTTGTCAACCTGAGTTACCAGTCAGTAGTAGGATTTTCTCAACTACAGAAGTGTCTTCGAGCACCAATCAAGCAGTCCTCATCAGAAGCAATTGAGTTGCTAGAAGTCATTTCCTGCCAAGAGCCAGTTTGTAAGTTTTTGTTTAAGCGAGAAGCTCAGTAAGAAGCAAGGCGTTTGTTCCATGTGTGTTCTGAAAAGCATATCTGTCAGAGTCAAAGCAGGTTGGAAGCAAGAAGAGAACCCGGAGGCTGAGTTCCCTAACCTATTCCATAGCTAGCCTGAATATCGGGGATTAGATTCCTTTAAGGTGGGGAGGTTTGTAACGTCCCAAAATTTGGCTTTTCAAAAATCTTTTGAATAGTTTAGGCCTCTCGAAATTTCACCAATTTTATTTGATTTAATAAAGCTTAATCAAGAATTTTCTAAATTCAAAATATTTAATTTGACTAATTTAAATATCAATTAAATAAAAACCAGTGTTATTTGGCTTCCTTGTGTTCCAAGGAATTTTTGGTATTTTATGGGATTTTTTTGAGTTTGTTTGCTATTTAATTGGTCTCCTTGATTTTGGCCTTTTCTTTAATTCTAAAAATCCTTTCTTTTCTCTCTCCTGTCACGTGCTGGTACTGTTCACTATTCACTGTTCATTATCTCCTCCAACCGAACAGAAAGTCCAGAATATGCATGCACAACACGGAAAGTTTCCAATTTTTCGATCTCCCTCTTGGGTGCATATAAAAGGAAACCAATCACGTCATATTGAGCTTCTTGATCTCCTCTTGTAATCCCCTGATTTGGTTACCTCTAAATTTCTCTTGTTTCATCACAATCTACAAAATAACTGAGTTCATCCAAATGTCTTCTCCGTCGAGTTTCGCCTCCATCCGCAGTCCCCTGGCCAAACCGTCTGCGCCATTGAGTTCGCCTCACCGCGTTCTACGTCTACATCCTGACCTCTTTGCCCGAAGACTATCGAATCATCATCGGCCATGTTGAGCCATGACACTAAAATGCGTACATCGCATTCCCCGCTTCTTCTGAGAGTTTTTCCAAAATCCAACCACGTCATCTCGTGTCCCTTGTCAAGACCTATTTTTTTCATATTTTAGTTTCGAGTTTCATCCATTGTGCACCCGAATCGAGTGTTCTCTCTCCTCTAGGCCGATCTTCCTTCTCCGACCAAATACTCCGCAACCGTTGATCCCCTGCCTTCGACTCCACCACTGTTGGGTTTGTGTCACCGCATTCTATACCGTGCTCCCTCCCTTTTCGCAGAGCATCGACGGAAGTGTTATGCGCCCGTGAGGCCACCTCTAACCGCCATTCTTCGCCTTGCCGCCGGTGCATGGTGCCGATTCTCGTCGTCCGGACTGCATCATCATCTCGCCTCGTTGTCGTTCTGTTTTGCCCGTTCGCCAGAGCTGGTTCGCCTCCGTTCGCCATCCACACCATGCACAAGAATCGACCGACGCGTCTATTTCCTGCACATGTCTATTGCTTCAGTTGCTGCTTCATTGATTTCACTGATGCTTCTCTGGCTCTTTCCTTCACTGATGTGTGTTCCAAGCATCATCTTTCCCTTGTGTTAATTCTTTCTTTTTTGCTTGCCACCTCCATGCTCCCAAGCCAACCGGTCGGCAGCAACTCCCTACGCCCTATTCTTGATTTACTTCTCTGTTGATTATCCCTGGTTCGTTCTCTCTGGTTCTTGTTTTCGCTCTTTCTTCCTGAGGAGAGTAGACCCCATGTGTCATACAATAAAACAAATTCCTCCTCTCTCTCTTGTATGTAGACCTTACATGTCATCCACCAAATTAATCACCCTAATTATTTCTCTCACTTACATGAGGGTCCCACATGTCAGTCAAACCTTGGTCAACTATGTTCATGAGCTTGGTCCACCATGGAATAACATCTCTCTATGGACCTGGTCCATAGACCAGTGGCCCACATGTCACTCTCTCCATCTTTTTCTGGAATTATTTTAATTCTAGAAATTCATAAATACCTAGTAGGTCACACATGTCATACACTTAGATATTTTCTAAAATTTCTGAAAAATAAAATATTTGAGGAATATTCTGTGGGTCCCACATGTTAGTTCAATTTCATTTATTTCCTTTTCAGCTGAAAACCCCATGCTGATGTCAGCATGACCCCCCAGTAAATTGTTTTTCCTTTAGAAAAACAATTCCCTAAATCTTAAAATTCCGATTTTACCATTTTATGTGAATTTCAATCTTTCAAAAGCCCGTTCTTCCTCATACAAACTCCAATTGAATTCATTCAAGTTTCTAAATTCAATATCTACCTTCCAGTACCATTCAATTTCAATTTGGAGTTTATTTGATTTATCTTTTGAATTTTGTTTGTTTTGCGCGTTCTTTCTCGTTAGACGTTAAAATCTTGGAATCGTCCAAAGGAGCTGAAGGTCAAGTAAGTAGAGGATTGAAGATAAAATAAGACCATCATTGCTATAGCAGGCAAGTTGTAACTTTAACCATGTTGAACCCAGTTTTCTAAAATTACTTTGATTCAATTATTGCATTCTATTTAAAGTCATTATTTAAATACTTTGGGGATAGTTATTCACCCATTTGTCGATATCCACCTTGTCTATTGTATTACCATGATCTTTTGTCACCCTAGTTTAGTTAATTATTTAGTTGGTATTATTATAGCACCAATGTGGGTTGGTTAGATATGAGTAGTTTGTTTAGCCATACAATGAGTCATTCATTGTCATCCGAAACAAATATAAATTTGACTAAGTGATTATGGAACTTTGTGTAAGACTGTGTGTTGTGTGTCGTTACTCGTTGATGGCATATGTTGCACTTAATAAACAGGGTGAGAAAAGATTTAGACTGACACGAGTGGTGGAAACTATATGCTATGGTGGTTCTGTGATTTGGAATGGTAATCTCTATGCCATAGTTAGAAATTGAAAGTCTCGCCTTGGTTAATTAAGGACTTAACTTTGTGCGCCATTGAACTGGGCCTTATCATATAACCACATGCCTGATGGGACGGGTCTAACTTAGTAAGTTATGAAATCTCAACATTGACTACTCAGGTAGTAGGTTAAGCTCTGTGCTAGGGTGGAGGTGTGGATTACTCTAAAATTCACATCGATGGACGGTTCGCCACTTACAAGTCCAACGGTGTCGTCGGACCAGCAAGTAAGGTTGGGGTCGATAGTAAAACACACCGGCAGTATCAATTGTTGAGATGAAATTTCGGAAAGGTTTTGTTGTGAGAAGCTTTGATCCAGTTGATTGCATCTTGTGGGTAAAGTGTACAACCTCTACAGAGTGTTAAACAATCTATTAGAATAGTCGCGTCTGCAGTCATGGTCATGGACAGCTATGTGATTTAACTCATATGGTTGTGTGAAAGAAATTGATTGGGCTTTGTATCCTTTGTGAAAATAATTGTTAAACTATTATTGCTTATTTGTTTTGAATTATGCTTTCAATCTATTATTGCATTCAATTGCAAATGCATCTTTATTGCAAAATAACCACAGAAGCTATTTCTTTTGAAATAAGCCATCATCTATAATTGCATTCTGTGATACAACTTGTTGAGTACTCAGAGTACTCATTCTTGCTGCAATAATTCAAATAAAGTGGAGGAATCATCAGTCAACTAAGTCTACTCCAAGGATCATGGAGAACTAGGTCGCGCTACCCCAGCCGATTGTCTGTGGGCTTCACTGAAGATTATTCCGTTACATTCCGCTGCAGCTTAATTGAGCTATTTGCCTTCTGTGACATTAATTATAAGTTTTGACCTTAAGGTCGTTACTCTGATAATTATTGTTATTTATTTATTAGTCATCTTTGTATATGAAAATGATATTTCATCACTGTTGCCACTGTGTGTACTAGCGTGATCCTGAACTAGTGCAGTATA
The DNA here is from genome assembly GCA_036346255.1 of Ampelocalamus luodianensis. NCBI lineage: Eukaryota > Viridiplantae > Streptophyta > Magnoliopsida > Poales > Poaceae > Ampelocalamus > Ampelocalamus luodianensis. The sequence continues at coordinate 30,955 of JAYEVH010000223.1, forward strand.
CACAAATGGTCCAAAATTATATTTTTGGATCCCAGCATTGACTTTGGCAAAAAAAAAAAAAGCATTTCCACCACTAGAAAAGTTGCTATATTGATTGCGGTTTTTCTTTACATCAATAAACATATAAACCATGGCCAATTATGTTGAAATATTATCCTACCATTTTTCATTTCATGAATGTAACCAACATACTGTATGTTGCATGTGGCTAAAGCTATTCCCTTGGTTTTCTTTTGCAGCTATGCTTATTCAGGCTACGGGGAAAGTAAGAACCTGAACTCTTAAGCTGTTTTAAAAACCCAAATGTGATTCTCTTATTGCTTAGGTTTGCCGTTAAATTGTCTTTTGTATATAGATTGTCAGGTCATGTTCTCACATAAACTTTCTTTTTTGTGATCATGATGTCTTTTGTATATAATTATGCCGCATTTGAAGCAATTGCTCAGCCTGACAACTATTGGATTGGATTGGATATATGTTATATCAAGATGGTTTGCCCTCTGAAGTACCAAATAAAATTCTGAATATCCTTTAGGGTCTCTTTGGTTGATAATCTCGGGAATGTCACACATGCTTTAATGTGCTTCAACTACTTCTACTCAAATTAGGGTGGTGAAGGCCTAACAAACCCATGACTACTGCCTAATATAGTAACATTACTCTATAGTTTTTTTTAGCGTTCACTTCGAAGCTTACAAAATCATGCCCCAAAGTCTACATGAAGATAATTCCATTTTAGGCTAGGTTCAGCTAGGTCATTCTCCACATGATATTTTTATTTGGTGGTATTGTTGATTTATGATGATGTTGGTCCTGAGCGGTGATACGATGACATGTTAGATGGTTCACACATGGGACCTTCTTAGGTTTGCAATCATTGTTTCATTCTTTTTTTACACCAAGTCTGATCAACACCTTCAAATATTTATGCATGATTAGCTATTCGATTGTGGTTCTATTTCTGTACTTCATTTGGAAAGGTGGATCAGAATTTTCTTTAATGATGCTGGTCGTAGTCTGTGGCCACATATTGGTTACCATGGCAACATTACTGCCCAAGAAAAATAGGTTGTGCCATGTGTGCCATCCAGTAAACTATTGCAATGCCACTATGTGTTCTTCAAATTTGTACTGATCAGTTGGATTAGGGTATAGATGTATTTGATATTTGTCATCTTCATTCTATATTTTGAATTGTTCTTATTAGGGATGTTTTTATATTTGAAAACATAAAAAAAACTCAACAGTGCTTACAACATGAAACTGGAGCATAAAACTCGCAAGTTTTGTTACCCTAGACAGAGATTGAATGCTACTAGATCCTATCCTCTTAATCTGTCTTTCTGTTTGTATTTTGAGGCTCACTTCTTTTATCTTCCTTTTCTTTTCTCCATGGACAGCTATCACTTTTGATGGCCAAAGAGCATTGGCGCTGTTTGTCACTTTCCAGATTCCTTACTCCATGGAAAGAAGGTATACGCTATCATACAGCTTGCTTTCGATAATACTATATTCACATCTCCCTGTCCCAAAGATTAAGATTTTGTTATCTCAAAAACATTTCTTTAACCAACCATGGGTCCATAATTTATAGCAGATACAATGCACATGTTAGGTGTTGTTTAGTCTATTAGTAAGTGCATACCTCTTTCCCTGTTCTGCTTCTCTAATTTTGCATAGTGCTTAGGCTCCCTGGTTCCTTTTTATTTGTTTGTAACACCCTGACTATTCGGAAGCCAAAATGTTACCTAAAAGCCTAACCTACAACAATTATGCAGAAGGAATTCAACAAATCTCATCAACTAATATAAAAAGATCAACATGTTTTAGAACCTAAACAGTTACTAACACTGTATCCAACAACAGTTCACGAATTCTGAATAATTAAGTCTACCCCATCCATTAAGATAAACATGACGAACGAATGTTTAGGGAACATAAGCAGTTATGTAATCAACCTTAGCATGAAGAAAAAGAAATGACATCCACATCTGAGTCTATTTATTACAGTCCATCACTTAATAAAGGAAGAATATAATCTAATTCTTTTATTGGAGCTGGTGTAAGGTTAAGTGAATGAGTGATGCGTGTCTACTCCCGTCCAAGAGGAACATCTTCATTAATCACCTAAAATAAATAAATAAAGCAAGAGTGAGTACAGGACTCAGCAAGTACATGGAATAAATTAACATACACCAGTATGGACAAGACAGCTCCTTCACAAATTCTGAACATACACGAACAAATATTTAGGAATGCATGAAATGAATGAATGTAATCAAAGGATGGACTGCACACATGCTTATACCGGTATAGCTAGTGACACACCCGTCGGTGTTCACTTAAGCCCGCACCTTAACAAAAGTACAGGGATCCAAGTCCCGTATTAAGAACGTTTCATACAGGTGTCCAAATCTGCCCATACTAGAATTGATGGGTCTTACGTGCCCATACTGGAATTGATGGGTATTTCTATCCACTCTCGTGGACGGGACATGTCAATGTCCAAATCTGCCCACATTGGAATGGTGGGACTTACAATCCACTCCTGTGGATAAAACAAGAATTATGGATGCATTATATGAATATGAACAATGAAGAACATCATCTCTTAGCATGATTCCACATACATGAAAGAACATAGACAATTATCATTTGTTGTAACACAAGATGTCACAACATAATCATGTAAGCGTTCATCAATCACAACCATTAAGATTAGCAAAGTGCTTGTCTTTCACGTTGCGAGCGTTAGCAGGCGACGATGATGCTTCCAAACCCATAGCCTTGCTGCCTAAACAATTAAATAAACAAAATAAGAATAACATGGTACCCGACACGACTTAAGGTTCTACAATACCCTCCTGAACACCCAAGAAATAGCCATAAACCCAAAACTGAAAAATAGGCAGCACCACAGCATCGCATGTGGATAGCAGCACGATAATGACCATAGCTATTGACCTGGGACTCGAAACTAGGTGAGCCTAGATCCTACATAAACTTAACGAAAATATCTACAACATTCTAGTGGAATAAAATGCTAACCGGCAGCGGAACTCAGAAGACAGATTCTGCCCAACCGACACGAATAGCAGTAAAGAACATAGCATAACTTTTGATCTACAACTCCGATTGGGGTGTTCTTTAACAATATGAAAACGTTATGAAATTCTCTACAATAACCTAGTTGAGATAAAACCTTGATTCGTCCATTAACATAAACATATTTTAGAAGACAACTTAAAAGGTAATTCTCGTCAGAATTCTGGACAGCAGAAACTAAAATGATCATAACTTTTGATCCGTACGTCGGAATCAGGTGTTCTTGGTGGACACCGAAAGTTAAGAACAATACCTACATAACTCTAGGAGATGGACACGTCAAATTCAGCCTCTAAGATCACGAAACAGACCATGCAACATTCTGGACAGAACTAACTTTCTAATCGCAGCAATACAATCTAATCAAATCTGATCCAAATCACATCTACCACTAATCAAACGATGAGGCTCAGCATTCATTACCCTTGCAGCAACCAGGATGTAGGCGGAAGAACCTTGGAGAAGATGGTCTTCCTCCTCCTCCCCTCCTTTGGCCGAAGCAAACTGCTGGGGGGAAGAAGGGGCCACTAGGGTTAGGGGGGAGGGGGCGCATGGGCCTAGGCCCAAGGGGGGAAGAACCTGGCCGGCCACAAGGCCTGGTCAGCCTGGCCGAGGCCCAACCCACTAAATTGCCCCAAAAAATGAAAAAGAAACTAGCAGCCTTTTCCCGATTAATTTTCCTCTAAACGAAACTCGGATTATTACATTGTCATCCTAAAATGTTGTTGCACATAATTACCCTACCAGACATCGATACCCTATCTGAAAAAGATGTGTAGGTTAGCAATACAATGTGTTGTATTAGTGTGCAAACATAGACATTATGTTGCTTGCTTTATCCATCCACCTTCATGATAAAATATGGGATAAATACTCATTCCCTAATCTTTGCCAAGCCATTTATATGTTATCTCTACAATTCCTATAGAACGGTCAACTTATTTGTTGTAGATTGGAATTTAGCGCCATGTTTTTGTGTTTGGGATGCAATACTATTTTTCAATGAGATATCCTATGATAAAAACTTGTCGTTGTTGTACAACCATATATTGATACAATTAGCCTATGTAGGATTCAATCAAAATTACTATTGCTACTTAGTTAATTATGTTTCATGTGCATAGGCCTTTTGTTTTCTTTTTTTATACAGGTTGTTTTCGCCTTTTACTGAAATTCTTCTCATGGTGAGAAAAAAAAAACATATTTCATGCTATGGTAATAGTGGTTGATGATAGCAGAAGAGGTAGCTGCTACCCGACGTGCGATAGGCAGGTACATTATTATTTCCTGGCCCTGCTTTTCCTCTTTCACAAAGTATTTTTGTTTCCTCTTCTTATTTTTTAAACGGTAGTTATTGTTATTTCCTAGCCTTGCTTTTCTTTTTCTTTTTTTATTTACTCTGGTCTCCTAGCATTTTTATTATGTTTGTGAACCTACAACTGTGCCCTTAGTAATTACATTGAGAATTACGAAAACAAGGAAACTATTATATGTCACACGTAACCATAGATGTACCTCTTCTATTCCCAAATAACAGTTAGTGCAAAGGTCAATCGCATTTTTGTGATGGCAATTTGCTCTAAAAAGGCTTATCCCCCACTTACTAATTTGATTTGGCTATTTGCTAGGTGCAAATACAATTCGTGTTCCCGGCACTACCCTCATGAGTCCACACAAACACTAAGCTTTACTAGCACTATAAGCCATAACTCAAACATCACTCATATAGATTTTGTTTGTGCAAAAAAAATGTTTTTCCCCTTCTCAATTCGTATGGGTCCTACAAAAAACAGAGGTAACGAAGCTGCGATTGTTAAAAATAGTCTATATGAGGACCTCACCACCAACATAAAACAACACCATCCACACGCCATTTGGCGCGGGTTAGTTTTTAGTTATATATAATTTGGACATGCAAATCCAAATATTACGAAATTTGAAAAATATCATTTCCTATTAAAAAAATCCCAAAAAATGCATTATTCATTATTAAATAAATTCTGAAATGAATTTGTAAAACTAATTTTTGAATTTTCAAAATATAAAACGTTTAAATTTTATAACTAAAATTTAAAATCAACACTTTTGTAACAAAACATGTTGTGACCTGGAAATCAAAATTTCCAAAAATTGCTAACACTACGAAACATTATTCAATAAATGTAGCCCAAGCGGATGAGGATCGACAACTAGTACAATTTTATGGAGGGGGTCAATTATTTGCCAAATAATACTTAGGGGTTCCGTCGCGCCAGCGCCATTAGCAGCAGACGACGCTGAAGTGGACGTGATCGGCACGGAGTGTGAAGCAACGGAGGATAATGCCGGAGAGATCAAGCTCAAGGTCCAACCAAGTTCTTGGCATCATTGGGGAACCACCTTTTGGTAGAAATGGTGGAGTTATGGGTGTACGACTCTATCCACCAGGGTTTAAATCCTAGTATCTACCTTTACGCAGACACGAGTGCGCTTTAGTAGGATTTTTGTGAAGTCGTGGATGTATTCTCGGTCTCGGTCTGCCTAGATGTGTGCTAAGAGGACACACTCATGTGTGTGTGCATGCTTCGTGGTGTGTGTCTTTCTTTTAATAAAAAAAAGATCATGCCCGCATTTTGGACACAAAGAGGCGACAAAAGGGCGTGTGTTTGTCGGGTATCAGGCTGGATGCATGGGGAATTATACAGACATAGGCACAGAGATAACTCAGAGCAGTCAAGACATGCCGACTCGTCGTTCTCAGGGGCGGATCCAGTATAGGGACATGGGTGTACAGATGTACACCCATTTTTTTTGGAAAAAAACCCAGTATTTATTAGGTATATTAAGTATATATACTAGTAAATATACTTAAAATACATATTTCTACTGTATGCGCTGGCCACACCCTCTCCAGTCCGCGCGGCCCACTCGGTCCCAAGCCACCCGCCCACGCCTGCATGTCGTCGCCACCACCAGCCCACGACCCAACTCCAAGCCGCAGCAGCCAGCAGGCACTCGACACAGCAGCCCCAACCCCGTTCCTACTCCCCACTCCAAGCCCCTGTGACTGCCGACTGCTAACCCTATCCTCTCCTCCCTTTCGCGGTGGCGGCGCAAGGAGCCAAGCTGCCAAGGATGGGCGGCGAGCGGTGGGGCAGGGGTGAGCGCTGAGCTGGATCCGGGATGGAGGGTGCGGCGCGCGGTAAGGGGAGGGAAGCCCTGCGCGGCAGCGCCAAGCTCGAGCCCGAGCCCGTAGTAGGAGCAGCCATCGACACCGGCGCAAGGAGCGGCGACGGCACGCGGCGAGGGCGGGGTCAAGGTGAGCTACTGGTTTCTTGCCTCTTGGTGTGAGATTTGTGTGTATCCGATTGGGGATTGGCTGATTGGAGATTGGGGATTGGGATTCACGAATGGTTATTCGCTGATTGGGGATTGGCCTCATCGCAAAAATGGATGTGCAAAGCACACTCCACACTGCATTGTGCTTCTTCCTTCTTAGCTTGTAGTTGTATGTATGCAATGTATAGAAATTGGCACTGGATTGGCTCCTTAGTCCTTAGTCCTTACTGCAAAATTGCAAAATTGGATGTGCATTGTGCTTGTTAGCTTGTATGTATGCAAATTGCAATGTATGTATGTTCATTGTACTGCATGTGCATTGTATGTATCGTGTATGTATGTTCAACATACTGCATGTGCAAAATTGGCACTGAATGAAGGATTTAGAAATTGGCATTGTACTGCATGTGCTACTACTCATTTGGATAGAATCATTCATAGAATTAGAATGGATTATATTGAGAAGTGTACTTTCTAGAATTGCTAGTCTCATATGGTAATGTAAAATTATTAAAATATAAATGCATAACACTATGTCAATGTTCTTAAGCAAAAGCAATTCCCTTTTAGTTTTTTTGTAAAATTGGATGGTGGCCTGGTGGGCAGGGGCGAATCTAGTACAGTTTTAAACTATGCATAACCTCTGTCCTCTATTCTAGGTTTTTTAACAACATCTTGATCCACTGCTTTTGACATTATGAACCCTTTATGTTTTACATTGAACAATTTATACTCTGATTTTTTTATATTACAAATCTTTATGTTTTATGTTGAACAATATTTTTGTAACTCCGAACACCCATTCTGAAAATCCTGGATTCGCCACTGGTCGTTCTCCTCTCTGGTCACCGACGCAGGTGTACCAGCTCATCATCATCGTCGATGCGCCTCTTCCTCGTCTGAGTGTACACGAGGACGCCGCCGCCACAGCACCTCGCTCTTGCTACCATTGCCTTTGTACCGGCTCGCCATCGTTCTCCTCTCTGTTCTGCAGCGGCCATTGCCGTTGTGCACCTATTCCTCTCCGTTGTCACTAGGATGCTCGCCGTCCTCAACACCGGTACCCGTAAATCTCTCTTACAGGAGTATCAATATTGTATGTACAATGTATGTGGTAGTATTAGTTGATTTTTTTTGCATGCAAAATAACATGTATTTGACTGTACATTACAAAGTACAGAAATGGTGTACTGTACTTGTACTGGTCACGGTGGTGACATTCAAATTTCTGTCCCTTCTCCTAAAAAGCAGCAAATACATAGTTTAAATCAAAATTATACACTTAAAAAACACATGCCTAGCACATATCTTGATGCACATTGAATGGTGAAGATTGGTCCTTTCAGATGGATAGTTTCATTTTGGCCTTTTCCGATCCGACCTCGGATATAAGTGGTCACCAGAGTTCTAACTTTCGGTCGAAAATCAGCTAAACCGGTCTTACTGGTCCCTGGTAGGAATTCAAACCGGGTAAAAAAATCGGTTTGCTCGAATTTGATCTTTTTTAATTTAAAACCTGAAAAATTCAAATTTTGATTTGAAAATTTCGGCCGGTTTGCGGCCAAACGGGTGTCCCCCCCAAAAAAAAAACCTGGCGGTCACTGCCTTACTAATTGGCGCGAAAATTCGAATGACAGGCCAAGGCCCAAATTCGAGAACGACCTGGCGTAGTAAAGTCGTTTCGAGTTTTCGACTGAGGAAGCTCACCCAAGGGTCAACGGATCCAGCACATTGAGTGAGTGGGGGAAAGGGGGGTCGCCAAGACGACGACCAGAGACGGAAGGGAGATCGGAATCGGCGGGGATGGCAGAGCGGGACGGGGAGGGCAGGCTGGCGCACGCGACGATGGTGGGCTTGCAGCTCGTCAACGCGGGGTACCACGTCATTGCGAAGCGGGCGCTCAACGTCGGTGTCAACCGCGTCGTCTTCTGCGTCTTCCGCGACATCCTCGCCCTCTCCGTGCTCGCCCCCCTTGCCTTCTTCCGCCACCACGGCTCGCCCGCGCAGACCCGTCCCCACCTCACCTGGCGCCTCCTCGCCTCCTTCTTCCTCCTCGGGCTCACAGGGTTAGCCCGCTCACTTGCTCGGAGTCACTCAAGACACACTAATCTGTTGAAGCAATGCTGCTGTTATACCTGCAAATTTCGTGTTTTGATGCCTCTGTGCGTTTGCCCTACAGCATCTTTGGCAACCAGCTTCTGTTCTTGGTCGGCCTCAGCTACACCAATCCCACCTACGCCGCCTCCATTCAGCCCTCCATACCCGTCTTCACCTTCATCTTGGCCTTCATCATGGGGTCAGTCTCACTCAACCATGACATGATGACAATCTTCAGAAATTCACGCCTCTCTTTGTTCTTGAATTTAAGCTTTTGTTTGTTCCAGCACTGAGACTGCGAGCTTGGTCACACATGAGGGCAGGGCCAAGATTGGCGGCACGATCGTCTGTGTGCTTGGTGCTGTTCTCATGGTGCTGTACAGGGACCGGCTGTGTTTGGTAGCGGAGAGCTCGACCTTGATGGTCATAGTAATGGTGCCATCACTGCCATGTCCCAGCCTGAGCCAGTATTATCTTGGTTCATTACGTTTGGGCTGCAAAAGTGGCACATTGGAGTGCTGTGCTTGATAGGGAACTGCCTCTGTATGGCTACTTATCTTGCCTTGCAGGTATTAGTGATTTTTATTCAGGCTGTTGATACACCCTTTTGCTTATGCACTTTGATGCTTATTGGTTGGGGCACCCGGAGGCCGGATGCTTATTGGTTGGGGTTCCCGGAAACTTTAGTTTCTGATCAAGCATATGTGCAGCGCAAGTTCTGCAAGCCTCTGTAAGTTAGATCACTAATTGAGGAGGACGACTTTATATGGCATCAAATCTGTTGAGAACATTCTAGTTTGACAAACATTTCAGTCTGAACAGTTTCCTCATGGTTTTTTGCCCTCTCGGTAGTCGGTGCTCTTGAAGTAGCAAGGATGTAAAACGTAGGTTGGCTTTACAATTATCTTCCTAGAAGGGGCACATCCTATATGCTGTGTGACTAAGGGTATGTACGGTATAGACAACTACTGTCTATAGTATCCCTCCATATCATTTATAAACAACACTAAAGACAGCTTTTACAATTGATTGTCTCTTTACATGTCTTTATAGACAGCTTTTTCATGTACAATATGTCTTATTTCTCGTGTTATAGTTGACTACAACACGAGAGACGACCCAATTCTCTATGCACCTCCTTTCCTCCACATCATCTCATATCCTACGTGTCAATGTTTACAAACAGCTGACGTCATACTATTGTACATACTCTAACTGGCCATTGTAACATTCAAGATTGAATTTGGGTTGAGATTTGGCAAATTATTACAAGTTGTCATGGGCTGAGCAAATTATACTTCGCTGCAAGGATGAAGTTAATCACTTATAGAAGGAGAGGTCATCTGTCTGACATACTTGGAATAATTTTTTTGTGTTGGATTTGAGATTACTATAGTATCTTGCCTTTCAGTACTGAAACTTACGCTAGAAGACTAATGTGCTACAATTCCTTTTGCAAAAAGTTCTCTTACCTTTTAATCTTTTATGTTTATCATGTTCATGTGATCATGTGTTGTTATTTCAGGCTCCAATTTTGGTGAAGTATCCTTCTAGTTTGTCATTGACAGCGTATTCATACTTTTTTGGAGCTGTTTTAATGGTCATTTCAGGATTTTTTGCAACAAATGATAAAGAAGATTGGACTTTGACTCAATCTGCGCTCGCTGCTGTTGTATATGCTGTAAGCTTTTTGTCAAATCTATTGTGCTCAGCTCAGGTGTTCATATATGAGGCATTTTGCATGGCTTACAATATTACATCTGTACATACGTGCTATATGATAATTTATCTGTTGGTGCTGATGGTGTATCGATTTGTTGCATCCCATGCTTGGGGCCATGAGCTGAGATTCTGCATCTATATGTGGTGCTATGTACAAGATATTGGTTGAAACTTACACTAGTCTATGCAGGCCATAAAATAATTAGTTGATGCATGTCATCATAATGTTTTATACTCAAAACACATTTTTCCTCCATTATTCCAGGGAGTCGTTTCGTCTGCTCTTAATAGTGGTTTATTGACATGGTCCAACAAAATTCTGGGCCCTGCTATGGTGGCACTGTATATCCCTCTTCAGCCAGTGCTCTCTGCTCTGTTGTCAATGCTTTTTCTAGGAAGCCCAATTTACTTTGGAAGGTAAGAATAAGTTTATCACTTGTTCTACACTTTAATTTACTTAACCTTTTCTTTTATATGTTCTCTTTAATGTGAAAAATACTGTTCCAGAGTTTATCCTACTTACATGTAAATATGTACTGTAATATAAAAAGTGTGCGTATTGATGTCCTATTCTATTTGACTGTGTGATATCTCAATAGTCCAAGTTTCTAACATTGATCAATAAACTACAACTGTTTCTTTTCTCAGCAAATCATGTTTCTCATCTCTTTTGATCTGAAATATAATCTGCTATGATTGCTTGCAGTATTATTGGAGGGCTTCTAATCATCTCTGGTTTATACCTTGTCACCTGGGCCCGGCATAGAGAAAAGCTGACTGGCAATGGAGTATTGTATGAAAAGTGCGCATCGGAATCGCGTGACACTGACAGTGCTTCCCAAGTCGTAAGGAGCGGGAACCTGACCTCCGTGCCCTTCATATCTCTTTCTAGGCTGTGGAATGTGCCACATAAATCTTGAGAAGTTGATGGTCTTAGTTATCCAACTTGTTCTTTTAGGCATTTCCCTTGGTGAGATTATAGATACAGAAAGCATTTATTAGAGAGAGTGGTGTGCTGCAGAGAAATTTCTAGTGAAGATAGTTTGGTAGGCTTGTCTTGGTAACAATATTGCCATCTGTCCTCTTTGGCTATAAATTAGCATCCTTGCATGGCTTTCTCTGCAGAAAATCATATTCTTATTCCTTTCCTAGGAGCAGTTAGGTTCATTTAGGCTCAAGAGAGGGTATCTTCATTAGGTGCTTTTTCAGATGCTGAATTGATGATCCTGGTACCAAATGCAAAGCCAAGCTCCACCGGCTTAGTGAAATCCAGCAGTATGTATGCTGTTAAATCCTACTTATGTATGTAACTCTGTAACCATTGCGGTGATGCATGTGAGAAATAAATCTGTGTACCCGTGAACTTCTTGCAGTTCATATTGTCCAGTCCATAGCATGTCCTGTTTCTGTATGTGTCCGCAATTCTGGAAATCGTGCTAGGTGAATCCTTTTCTCATAACTTTTTCTACTACGTTTCCGCAATAATTCGTACACGTAAATGCTATACATCGCCTATTCTCGTCCATGCTGCGTTTAGATGAGTGGGTACCTATAAAGTGCCCTTGTATTTCTTTGTGTTTCTAGCACTTCTCTGCTTTAATGTATTTCTTGGCATGTCAGGAAGGGCAGCTCAGTGGGTCCCAGCACTTTGTCAGTTTAAATTTTTGGACCATTATTCACATTTTCCTGAATTTGTTTTATGCCATGGCACACATTGTTCTTGAACCGACAGGACCATCTACAAATTTTTTCTTGGACTTTTTTTTTTCACAAATTCTTGTCTAGTGTGTAATAGTTACTTGGTACATTCTGAAGCAAGGTGACTCTTGCTAGTAGATCGAATTTTAAATTTTTTTTGTACCTAATCGGAACCAAAAATGATGAAGCAATGACACAAAAAAAAAAACATCCGGGGGTTGTAGTAACACTCAGTTTCCAACTAGCAAATGTCAAATATACGAATTAAATGGCCAAAATCAACTCATCTAAGTTTGTATTGGAGTAGCGCTAGCTGTCAGCACTCGGCAGGCAATGGTTACTTAGCTAATTTTCTTAGCTCTTGCATTAATTCTCAGACATTATGCTCCAAGCTGAGCTAGAGGTGTTTAAATGCCGGGCTGGACTGGGTTTCGGGCCGGGCTTGAAAAACCCGGTCTCAAATGGACAGCCCGAGCCCGGCCCGAAAATCAGTTTTTTTATTTAAAAACATTATTTTAATCATTTTTTGGAATAAAAAATTAATATTTAATTTATTTTCAGAATTAGATAAATTGTTTTTTTATTTTTTTAATTCTATTTCTCAGGCTTTCGGGCTGGAAACTGAGTCCCAAGCCCGGCCCGAAATGGCTCGGACTTGGGCACGGCCGTCGGGTCGGGCCGCCCATAAACACCTCTAAGCTGAGCCACTGCACCAAGACATAGAATTATTGAGGATTTATCATTATGAATAGCTGTATTTGAGGATTTACTCATCGATATCTTACTGACATGTGGCCTTAGAGGTAAGTCCTCAAATATATCTTTCTCATAATGATAAATACTTAAATCCCCTATAGAAAGAACTTTACATACTTATTTAGGACTTGTTTAGATACAATGTGATCCGACTCAATCTCCTTGGATTGACTGAAAATTTGAACTAAAATCTCTTCCAATTTGAAGGGATTTGTTCTGATCTCTCTATATTCAAACAAGTCCTTAGATGTACGTAGATAATATATTGAACTGCCAGTTGTATTGGAATTCATGAACCATAAATTGGCAATTGAGGCAATTGAAGTTCTTCAATGTGCCTTTTCTACGATTCCAGAAACTTTGACTGACAATAAATAATTCAGGGTGATCACACAAACATCCTAGAAAGTTTGAAGGTTATCTCCACAAGTTAATTTCCGTTATCAGCCGCTACGAATATGATATGGTTTAGAAAAAAAAAACAAAAAAGTTAGTTTAATGTTAAATCTAACGGGTAAACACTGCAAAATTAGACAACAATCACTAACCCAACTAATACTAGTAACCATTTGATCACATTGAACCACCAAAGAAGCCCTCTTTTTCCTCAAGACCAGTGAAGCCTTCAGTACAGTCGGTCACCTAATTACCGTGTTATACTCTGACAGCTCTTCATATGTGTAGCAGCCTTGGATCGGATAATAGTTTGTGAAATATAACACGAGCGTACACAATATCAACAACGAAGTAGATAAATCTCGTAGAGAGAACGAAAATAACAGCAACGATGAGACCACGACAAAAAGAGAAGAGATTTGACGAAACCAGCCGTAAATTCTGGAAGCACAATTTCAAAAGAATACAAATGATTATCGTTCTCTTACAACCTTCTCGAACTTTTTAGGACATTCGGATTCTTACCCTATACAAGAATATAGTACTACAGAATAACCTAGCCTATAATCCTCTTGTGCGGATCTACTTTGGATTTTTTTTTGCTTGGGTTCTCTATAGCCATACCTTATAGTTTTATATAGTTGTTAGTCCTTCAAAGTGAAGAATTATAATCCTAATAGGATTAGAACAGGAATCCTCATAGCACACTTCTCTCAGTCCTATTAGGTTATGATATGTGTCATCTTCCTTAACAATTATCCCTACTACTAATAATATGGACTATCACCATACCACATCCCTGATCGAGAACTGTTCTATAAATACGACCACACCTCCTGCTTCTGCTTCCGTTAGGCCCCTTGCTTGCAATGGAAAACATAACCAATAAAGAAAGTTTGCATTCTTATTATATATATAAAAAAAAAAAAAAAACTGTGACGAGAATGCGAAGCCTCGGAAACGAACTACAACCTTGTACTAATCTTCAACTTAGTTGTCCCAATTGATGCAGTTCGAGCTCTCATTCATTGGGGACAGTGGTAAGCCGTTCTCTGATGGCATTGTGGGTTGTTGAGACCATTCCTCGAATATCTCTAATAAAGGAAGTTCATATGAGGGCAATAATAGGAAAAGTATCTATGTGGCATTGACCCTAGCAGGTGTGTAGGACGCGTCTACAGAATGCGCGGCCGCCCGATAGCATTATTGGACGACCACCCCGATGCTTTGTCTCTTCCCTCTCCGGCCTGCCTCCCCCTCAACCGGCGCCCCCGCCCCTGCCCCGTCGGCTCACCTCCGATGCGGCTTCCGACGCCGTCCCAGGTGCCTCCGCTGTCCGCCACGCTTCTGCCGCCACCGCTAGCGCCCGTGTCTTGTGGCACCTCGCCGCACTGCCAAAACTTCCCGTCCACCACCGCCGCAAGCCCCGCCCAACCTAAATCTTCCATCACTGCCGCCGTGCCGCCCACCGCCCTCCTCGGAACCCACGATTGACGGCGCCACTACCACCTCGCCACACCACATCTGGGCCGCTGCCTCCCACCCTCTACAGCTTGGGGGTATGGTGAACCCCTTCCTAACTCCCGGTGAACCCTAACCTTCACCAGCCGCCCACCGTCGCTAGAGAAGAAACCCCTCCACACAGAGGTGAGCACTCGTTAAGACCAAATCAAGAGCACACACTATTTTGATTTTGGCTTATAAGTAAGGCAAAATTTGATATATGTCACTCAGAAACACGACGTTTCAAGATATACCACTCAGAATCTTGAATTTGGATATGTGCCACTCTAAATCTTGTTGGCTTTGCTATATGCCACTCTATGACCCTTTTGCCCCTGGCTCTTCTTCTTCCTCCCCTTTTTCTTGTCTCCCGAAATACCTCCGGCCAAGATAGGACGGAGGGAAGGAGCTTGGAGGCGGGGGAGTCGTCGCTGGCGGTGCCGAGGTCGCCGAGGAGGAGATGGTGGTAGAGGAGCTTGGTGACGCAGTCGAGGGCGGGGTCGGTGGCCTTGGGGGAGGCGGACTCGAGGGCAAGGTGCAGCGCATGGAGGGAGGCGTCGGCAGTGGCGGTGGGCAGGACGAGGAGAGGCGAGGTGGGGTTGGGCGGCCGGTAGGCCGACGAGGAGAGGAGGTCAAGCGCCGACTTGGCCACCACGACGAGTCCCGAGTGCTTCCGACGGGGATGCTCCGCCGAGCGTTGCCATGGGGGACGCCATGGTGGGTGCGGGGAGCGGAGGGGAAGCGGCTACACGGTGGTCGTCGCTGTCGCGATCGTGGTCATAGGAGGTGGAAGAGATCCAAGAGAGGAGGGGTGGAACAAATGGGAATGGGAGGAGGGAGGTAGGGAGGTGACTGTTGCATGCGTGGCCGTGGGGCGGACGGAGAGGAGGCGGAGAGACAGGAGGCGGCAGTGGCCGGGAAAGGTATTTCGGGAGAGAAGAAAAGGGGAGGAAGAAGAAGAGCCAAGGGCAAAAAGGTCATAGAGTGGTATATATCAAAGCCAACAAGATTTAGAGTGGCATATATCCAAATTCACGATTCTGAGTGGCATATCTCGAAACGCCGTGTTTCTAAGTAGTATATGTCAAATTTTGCCTATAAGTAATGCCATCCCTCAGGACTTCCGTTGTTATCTTCTGAAAAAGATATTTAGCAGCTGTGATGTATAGAGATGTGTGAACTATACTTAGCTCAATGAGCCACTGTACTGATGTGATTATGTGAAGGAGCAGAACCAAATGTAGTAAAGCAGAGGAGCAGAACCCAAAAAAACATTAGTGCAATGGTAAGAACCAAGAAGCCTGGCCTTGTGCATCTTGAAGATGCAATTAGTTGAAGAATCCTGGCCATCAGGCCATATGCAGCACAAAATCAAAAGTGGTGACAACAAATATCTATACTCCAATTATGTGGTGGTCGATCTCTTTACAAAATTTGTGTGGTGGTTTTTGGTTTATGACACTACTTTCCTTCAAAGTTTGACATTTGCTGATTTGCCCTGTCAACAGTGGCGGAGCCAAGAATTATATATAGTGGGGGCCGGACAATCAAATACATATAGTATAACATAAATTTCAATATATATATATATATATATATATATATAGAGAGAGAGAGAGAGAGAGAGAGTTCGATCATATATTGAAACACCGAAATCTCTATTAAATAATTAATTATGCATGTTGTGATAATTTTGCGATGAAAAATATAACGATAAGCATAAATGGTTAAAGGAACTAACTTTTCATTTAAATTTTGCTCAAGGCTCAATCGCATCGGTTATCAATAAGTTCATCGGTTGTAAACTCCATTGCAATCTCCTTTTCAATGTAAATTATTAAGCAATCTCTTAGGAACCCATCTTCCATCTTATTCCGTAGTCTGGTTTTAACAAGTTTCATTGTAGAAAAGGCACGCCTGTCGTTGTCGTGGAAACGGTAGAGTTAGCACGTCGAATCAACTCGCCAAGGAAAAATATTATCGTAAATAAGCATGACTATGATTCTTTAAAGACAAAATAATCAACTAAATATTGTATAATGCAGACTGTCGATCAAATAGTAGTCATCCGATTTCCTGTTTTACTAACCGACGACAAAGCTCGGCAATGGTTGTCAAATTTCAAATCTAGGATTTGTAGGTACATCAAGTTCATAATGTTGTAATCGTTGTCTTAATGTAACTCTTTCTTGCTCAAAAATCAGCAAGGTAGAACTTTGAAGCTAGAGAGCACACATCATCAATTTTCAATGAGTGAATGAATCTCTGGGATCCAAAGAAGTACATAAAGTGAGAAGCTCAGAGCTTGTTCACCGAATCTACAATTCAACTCTTGTACTTGTTGATCAACCGCAACCATGAAAATATCATATCGGTAGTGATGCTCGATCGTGATCTCATTATCTCGCACGAGATCGAATATAATCTGCATAAGAGTCGGTCATATTTGGAACTCGATTCCTCGTTTGTTGCAAAATTGTGTCACATCACTAATAAGGCTATTCCAACCATGGTCTCTTAGGTTTTGAATCAACCTTTTGGTAGTGGCAACATCATCCATAGCATTAACAATGTCCTCGAGATTTTTGTTGTAACTTCTTGCAAAGTAGGTTTGTGATTCCCATTAATTCTTTCATAACATGCATAATAAACACAAACTCAAATGTCATCATCAATTTCACAAGACCAAAGACCTTTCCACGACTTGCTTGTGTGGTTCCTGGACCTTTAGCAAGAGCGATATCTTTCAAGACTAAGAATGTAGGCTTGTAAAGCTTTATAAGGTTGCAAATCGAATCATAATGGGAGCTCCACCTAGTTTCACCAGACGTTGTAAAGTTCCAATTTGATTAGCACCTCTTCCGCTTCAAGCTCACTAAGCTCAATGAGCTGCTCTAATTCAAGAACTTGATGAGCACGCAGATCATCATTTCTCTTACTAGAAGACACAATCGTGTTGACAATGAGAGCTAGATGATCAAAAATTATGAACCTCGCCATTACCTCTTTTGATGCAAAGAACAAGAGCTAGTCAGAATCGATGAGCAAAGCAATGAACATAATATGCATATGGGCACTCATCTAAGAACTTTGCTGTAGTCCATTCCACTCTCCACGCATATTGCTAGCACCATCATATCCTTGTCCACGAATATTTTGAACATCCAATTTAAGTGCTGATAGAACAGAGCATATTTCTTGTTTAAGTGTGGCAGAGTATGTGTCATGAACATGAACAATGTCAAGAAAACGCTCTCTAATGAAACCACCTTTATCAACAAACCGAATAACAAGTGCCATTTGTTCTCTTCTTGACTCATCTCTTGATTCATCAACAATTATGCAAAATTTAGCATCACCAATCTCACTACGAATTGCTTTTTGAACATTACAAGCTATAACATCCAATATTTCTTTCCGAATTTGAGGTGAGGTATATTTAGCATTCTGTGGAGCATTACTTAATACAACAGCCTTAACCTCCTCATCATATGAAGCTAGTAGCTTTACCATTTCAAGAAAATTACCTTGGTTCTTTGAATTGTCAGATTCATCATGTCCACGAAAGGGGCAAGCCTGGAATGCTAACCATCGGACAACATCAATTGATGCTCTAAGCCGCAGTCTATTTGCCTTTATTTCTTCGCTTGTTTGTTTCTCGATCACCGGTTCAATATGACATAATCGGTTCTTCAAATTATCATAGCATTTAACAGAATACTGATGAGCTGAACCACTCTCTCCCATGTGAGTTTTGAAGGCACACTTATTCCCACCAACCTTCTTCCAGTTATTAAAACCTTTCACTGTAAACACATCTGATCCTGATTTCCCTACTGGCTTTTTAGAAAATAAAAAGCAAGGAAGGCAAAAGGCTGCATCTTTTGTTGGTGAGTATTCTAACCAAGGGAAAGATTTGAACCATTGTGACTGAAACCTCCGTGGGTGCTTCTCCGAACCTGAAGGAGGGTATACATCCTTAATAAATTGGTATGGACCATGTTTCATGTATGCTCTGATAACTTGTTCTTGTTTATCTGGAGGATAAGTCTGAATTTGGTCACGCAAACCCGGATCTTGCTCTACATTCAACACACTATTGTTTGCACAATTTACTCGCTGAACCTTAGATGCCGGTTGCACAATTTCCTCTTCCTCTTCATCGTTTTCTTGTTCTGCAGCAAGCCAGTTAGCTATTTCGTCTTCCAGAGACTCAGGGTCATCTTGCCCTTGATCTATCGAAACATCAACAAATGTGTCTCCTTGTAAAAGAGTCAATTGTCGTCCTTTTAAGTTTCATGATGATTATCCTTCAATATAAAAATAATAGTTTAATTAGCCAATTAGGGCATTAGGCATTAGCTCTAAACTGATGGACATAAAAAATTAGAATAGAACAAAGAACACTGCCGCCGCCGCCGCCGTGGCCGCCGTCGCTAGATGTACACCGTAGTATCAGACACGCGCCGCACCGCAGAGTGAATCGGAGACGAGCCCTGGACGGCTCACGGCTAGACCTGGACGCCGAACGGAGGTGCGGACTGGCGGACTGCAGAGGCGCCTTTACGGCCGGGCGGCGGGGCGGTTGTGGCGGCGCCGGCGGCAGGATCGTGAATCACAAATCGCGATCGGCATATTTGGTGGTTCCTTGACGGTTGGGCTGCTCAGATACGACTATACGACGCACGATATATGGGCTTGGAGTATCGCTTTTTGCACCAAACATTTGGGGCCATGGCCTCGCCGCCCTCCCCGCCGCCGCCCGCTCACAATGTCATCACATCATATACTAACATGTCTTTTTAAGTCATACCAGATGGTTCTTGAATGCAATTCTCACCAGCATGCGAGGTAGGTTACCAAAGACAAGATTAGAACATGAACTAAGTAAACAAACTGTTAGAATGTCCAGCATGGACTCGCTCACGTAGATGTGTCACCGCATCTCCAAGCAACTAGGATCGTAGGTGGTTGGACTTTAGCACCTGTAGATCAAATCCAACTCTCATATGTCAATTTTTTTTGTAGTTTATAAATAGGACACGACTAGCACTCGGACGTATGTTCCGAGCACCAGCGCTATACGCCACAAGGCCTTGTCGTCCGATTTGGCGCAATGATGCTCAACCATCTGATCTCGGAGTATTTTTTCTTTCTCCCGAAATAAGCGAAAATACTATACAACATCACGCACCCCCCGATGCAACAAAAAAACTCCTCCACCCGACCTCCTCCGAAAAAGCATTAGAAAAAGTAACATATTCTCACCGAAATTGTATGAAAACCAACATTATATAGCCTAGCTACGCTTAAAAACTAATTTAAATATACTAATCAAACAATTTTCGATGTTACAACATTGCAAGATTTGAAAATAATAGTTGCAACATCCGAAAAAAATTGTTGCAACATCAAAAAAATTGAAATACTTAAAACTAACTTATGAAATATTTTAATTTCATGTGTGCTACAATCGGCGATAAATGGGTGCAACAAAAATCATTTTCCTACAAAATTTCAGGAAGATGTATTACAACAAACCAAATCACGTTCTGCAACAATGAAGAAAAGCTACTGTAACAATTCGAGAGAATGCGCACAACATTTAAATGGTAAATGAGCTGCAACAAATAATACATCTTGCCACAACATTTGTCTCCATGGACTTGAGGAAAAAGTCACCAGTCTCATGTACAAGTTATCCGTCTTCCTGACTTCTTTGACGGTTGTCCGACGCATTTGCTGCATGTGCTCCCTCTCCTTGCCGGATCTAATAGCGCGAGGCCGGTTCGGGTGCCTCATTACTGATTCATCGTACACAGCCAAGGAGACCAAACACCACAACAAATGAGCTCATCGGGGAGGTCAGCAGCGTTACCTTGAGGATCAAGCTGCCAAGGCTCATGGGAATCCCTGCTCTACCCTCCAAGATTCATACAAACTTAACTTCAAATCTATAGTTTTTTTTTGTATTCGCGCATAGAGAAGGAAGGTGTGATACGGTACTGAAGTGGTGGCCATGCAATCAAGCCATCGGAGGAGGAGGAGGAAGCTGTTGGAGAGGATTCGTTGGAGGAGCCGCCGCTTGTGGGAGGACCGGATGAGGTAGTGTGAGAGAGGTGTGTGGGGAACGGGGATTTAGCAGTGGATGACAGATGGGGATGGAGGAGATGGAGTACTGGATTGAAGTAGGAGGAGGTATGGGGTGTTTTGGGCTGAGCCACACCGTCCGATAGAAGGAAAGCATCAGATGTCTGCTTCTAAGCATTATCCTTATAAATATAGCATAATACAATGAGAATACTGCACCAAGCAATTCTATCTTCCTTCACAAAAAAAAACTCAAAAAAATGTGATGACACTCTCCTCCTTTCGCAAAATTTTGAAGTTACCACAAAGCATTAAAGAAAACGTGAAGAAATACTTCATCAATCTGCTGAACTTCAATAATTAGCTGACCAAATATTGTTTCTGACTCTTCCCACGGTTTGGAATTCCACAGTTTTGTGAAGCTGATTACGTTGGCATCCTTTACAACCATATGTTCTACATTTGTTTACATCGTGGGCCTTGCTTTGTACTCACTTTTAGAAAAGCTTACAAATCTTAAACCAAATTGATTAATAATAGGTGGGAGCAAATATAATATTCCAAAGATGCTCGTAGTCTAGCCCATGTGGCTTATGTGGAGTTGTGTAGTGGGATTAGTCTCACATTACTTATCTAAAGTGAGTTGTAGTAGTATATAATATTTGTTGGGTCTAAATATAGCACCTCCGGGTTAACCATTTTATACAAAGCGAGGATGAAAGTGTAAGTGCGGTGCTATATGTGCGCAGGTCTGCACCACGGTGGGATAGACATTGAGCGGATTTTGGACCAGGGTGTTACAGCAAATATGTATCAACACAACGAAATAAATCAAATTGGAGATTAGATATCAATATAGATTTGAATATTAAGTGGCAAATCTTTTATTTGGCTTTTTTTAGGTTAATGAAGATTTGACCACACCTAATATTAATTACTTTGTTTTGAGATTCGTAAACTTTTCTTAAAGAGATGTACACCTCTTACATTATTCTTTTGGATTATAATATCCCTTTCATACCCATATATATCCTAACTGCACGTATGTTTTCAAAGAAATCCCAAAAATTTTATGTCTGCATGTAATAACCATGGTTGGGGTAGGCCTAATCGAGGTGTCCCTGGACCCAATTGGCGCGATGGCACTTTTGACCGGCGGTCGCACCAAACGGTAGGGAGAAGGGGCAGAGACTAATTACTCTTGTTTATTTCTTGCTTGATAATAACAATTATATTAGGCCTCTTTGTATAGAGGGTTCTCCTCACAGATATAGAAAAGATCAATCTAAATAATATTTTGTTTAACTAAGAGATAATATACCATATACCAAACAACATAACAGATAGATTCATAAATAACTAATGCCTTCCTAATCGTCACGAGGTGGTTACTATTTTTTTAGTGGCTATCTGGCTGCATTAAAGAAGGAGTGAGGCGCGTGCGTTGAGCAGCGCTCGAACCAGGGTGGGCGCAGGGCCCAAAGTCCCCTCGTGCCCCTAAGGTTCACTCAGTCCTCCAACGAGCGCACGCGTCGAGCTACGCTGAACGCGGCGGTGGGAGCCGACGCCGCCGCCAAATGAGCTTCGCTCAGTTCTCCACGAGGTGGTTACTATTGATGTGCTACTGCTGCTCCCTCCATCACATAGGCCCTAATGGGATGTACATGACAACTTTTCCCTCCCTTTGCGACAGCTCATCGTCAGCTATGGTGGAGGCCATGGCAGTGTCAAGGTTGGCTCCAGTAGTGTCGTCCGTGGGTGTGGCACGGTGGAGCCAACAACAACGCTGACACCAAGGGCAACAACAACAAGCATGATGGCAGTTGCAGCCGCACCAAGATTGATTGTAGCAGTGCCACAGCTAGCTTCGGTGATGTCGCCCATGGGGTTAGCAGTGGCGGAACCAACATAAGGACAGCAGCGGCGGCGGAACCAACATGAGGATAGCGGCGGCGGCGGAGCTAGTGGCGACACCAACATGAGGATAACAGTAGTGTCACGGTTGTCGTGGCAAGCTTCGCAGTACCACGACTGGCTATGGTGGTGTCGCCCATGGGGAAGGCAATGAAGGAACTAGTGTTGGTGCTAACATCGAGGCGACGGTGGAGACGTGGCTACACCATGATATGCTTCGATGACTCCATGGGTGGCTCCGGTGGCGTTACCCGTGGGGATGGCAATGTTGAAACCAACGGTGGCGCTGATAACTCGGTAATAGAGACTATGGTGGTTGGCTCTGACACCAAATGTAATAAGCATGGTTGGGGTAATAGCCCTAAGGCATAATCGAGGTGTCCCTATATCCAAATGGTGTGACGACGCCGTTGACTGTCAGTCAGACCACAAGAGCAGGGAGAAGGGGAGAGACTAAAGACTTTTGTTTATTTATTGCTCGATAATAATGATTACATTAGCTCTCCTTATATAGAAGGTTCTTTTAAGAGATATAGATAGGGTCAATCTTAATAATATCCAACCAAGAGATAATGTACCAAACAACTTAACACATAGATTCCTAAATAGCTACTCCTTCCTAATCCTAGCGCAAGGTTACTATTCATGTGCGTACCGTGTGGGTATTGTTCATGTTAACAGTTCCACTAGCCCTAGGAAGGCACGACTGCTAGCTACTCGCTTCATGACATTGGCTCTAATGGGACTAGGGATGGCAATGGGGTCATTCCCCGTCGGGGAGTAGTGGAACATCCCCATCCCCAAGAGAAGAAAAATTCCCCGTCCCCATCCCCATCCCCGTTCTCGGGTGCTATTCTCCCCCGTCCTCGTCGCCATTGGGTTATCGGGCCCCACGGGGACCCATACCCGAAAGTTAGATCCCGAAAGAAGAGAAAATAAGATCCATAATGTTATAAAATGGTATGATCATTCACATGCAATGCTAAAATGGTAATATTTTTTAATTAATTAGCATATGGAAAGTAAAAGATGCAAAAGAGATTATTGGGCTATCGCCTTATCAGTTTGTGTGGTAGTAAGCTAGTGACCTACATGTCTTATCGGGGCCCATGCGGGTAGCGGGGATGGGGAGTAGGAGAATGGCCCCATCCCCGCTTTACCCGATGGGGAATTGTATTTGCATATTAGTATCCCCGTGGGGGAAGAAATAGCCCCATCCCCTTCCCCTAATGGGTGAATTCTCCGTCGGGGAATGGGGAATGGGGCCCCATTGCCATCCCTAGGCGTGAGGTTACTATTCATGTGCGTACCGCATGGGTATTGTTCATGTTAACAATTCACCCGCCCTAGGAAGGCGCGGTTGCTAGCTGCTCGCCTCATGACATTGGCTCTAATGGGACTAGGGATGGCAATGAGGCCATTCCCTGTCGGGGAGTGGTGGAACATCCCTATCCCCGAGAGAAGAAAAATTCCCCGTCCCCATCTCTATCCCCGTTCTCGGGTGCTATTCTCCCCCGTCCCCGTCCCTATCGGGTTATCGGGCCCCACGGGGACTCATACCCGAAAGTTAGATCCCGAAAGAAGAGAAAATAAAATCCATAATGTTATAAAATAGGTATGATCATCCACATGCAATGTTAAAATGGTAATGTTTTTTAATTAATTAGCATATGGAAAGTAAACGATGCAAAAGAGATTATCGGCAATCGCCTTATCGGTTGTGTGGTAGTAGGCTAGTGGCCTACATGTCTTATCGGGCCCCATGTGGGTAGCGGGATGAGGAGTAGGAGAATGGCCCCATCCTCGCTTCACCCGATAGGGAATTATATTTGCATATTAGTATCCCCTGGGGAAGAAATAGCTCCATCTCCGTCCCTAATGGGTGAATTTCTATCGGAGAATAGGGAATGGGGCCATTGCCATCCCTAAATGGGACACTGCATGTGAAGTGCTAAGCAAGTGAGAACGAGTTTGGATGCTTGTAGAGTCGTGGAATGTGTCACAAGACCACTTACAAGTTTTCGCATGTTTTGTGTCCAAGAAGCTCGATTGAAGTAGAGGTCTACTTTCCTTAATAAAAAGGAGTGGCTACTGTTGTCATTGGCCGACCCAGAGTTACTGAAATTTCAAACTGTCCAAAGAATTTGATATAAAATACCGAAGATGTAGATACAAGGAGTTTCCTAGCGAGCACAGACATGTGCCTAAGATGCACCTGACAATCGTTGCTGTTGAATTAAGTAGAGCTAAGAATGTTTTTAGTTTACATTCGACCATCAGATCTCACAGTAATAATAGGTATATATTAATAACTTCAACAACAAGTGCAGACCCAAAATGTTTGAGGTTTGGAGATCATTAACACAAGGGTAATGAATGATTGTCTTATGGTTAAATGGATTTGGAGAATTGAATCAGCTAGCAAGGAGTTATGGTTTAATATTCTTAAAGCCAAATATTTCCTATAGGGGTGTTTAGGAGGTTAGAACTTTAGGGTTTCTCGCCTGAGAAGTGTGATGAAAGTTAAACATCTTTTCTATCTGAAGGTTAGATATAAAGTGGGTAATAGTCAGACATTTCCTTTTGGGAGGATGTTTGGAGCCGCGAGTGTTCTTTTAAAATTAAGTATAACAAGTTGTTCAATCTCTGCCAAACACCTTCTTTGAGTGTGCATGATGGGGTGCATGCTGGTAGTTGGGACATTCATTTCCGTAGAAGTTTGGGGGTAGAAGAAAATTTACAATGGGAGGACTTAAAGATGGAGATTGCACAGGTTGAGTTTGATGACAATAGGGATATTCCAGTTTGGTGTTTTGAAAAGGCTAGGATCTTCTCTGTTAAATCTTTGTATAATCATCTGTTATTTGGGGGGATTAAGAGTAGAAAGTTGACTAAGCTCTGGAAGAATAATTGTCCTTTAAAGGTCCAAATCTTTACTTGGCTCTGTTATAATAATAGAGTTCAAACTTTAGATCAGCTTAAATATAGGGGTTGGAAAGGTAACACAAATTGTCTCCTTTGTGGTGTGGAAGAGAACATCGATCATCTTTTATTTTCTTGAAGTTTAGCAAAATTTCATTTGGATTTGCATTAAAGAGATTCTGAGCTGGAAGCGTCATCCAACTTGTTTAGATGATTTCCAACTAAATTGGTTGGAAAAAAAAGGGGGCTAATAATTACAACGTTTTTTTGTTTAGTTTTGCAGCTACGGCTTGGACCCTTTGGAGAATGAGGAACAAAATGGTGTTTGAGAAGAGTTTTATTAAGAATCCAATCGATGTGATCTTCAAAATTTTATCTTGTTTGCAGCATTGACGAGTCATGTTGAAAGGGGATGATGGTGAAAATCTGGATCGCTTGTATGCCTATTGATGATTGGGTGAAAGACTTTTGCAATAGAAATGTTGATTCTCATTGTCATTTTGTTTAACTCTTAGTCTTCCTTGTGGTTGGTGCTCGCTCTATGCAGCAGCTATTCTATGGGTGGTCGCCGCTATGCCCGTGGTTTTGTTGGTCTTGCAGGTGGCTTAGTTTGTTGTTTAGTCGAGTTTCTTACTGTGCTTGCTTAGCTAACTGGAGTTCCCAGTTTTGCACTCTGTTACTTCTGTCATAACCTTTATATGCTTTCAATCAAAAGCAGTGGTTTCCTTTTCAAAAAGAAAGAAAGTAGGGTATACCTGGCATCTGTTTATATTCAACATCCATAACGGAGTCAGAAATTTTTTATTTAAAGGGTCATATGATGATAACTAAATATCAAAGAGTTCAAGTCTAAATATTTTGTCATTCTACGTAAGAAAAATAAGAGCAATGCAGAGAACTTCATCAACTATAGGGGATCAGGCTTCCACTAGTCCCTGTCTCCGTCCCTAGGTGCAGCAAGATGTCTCACGAGTCACGAATCAATGTAACGCTGAAATCCTGTAGTTTTTTTGGCCAGCTGCTCGACGATTGCATGAGATTTAAATTCAACAACATTGCAGTCAACAAAATATTTGCTAGTGACTAGGAGTGAGAATGCGAAGAGTCCAACACAGATGACACAATGTGGCTGCAACTAAAAATGCGATCTGTACGTTTTATGCAGAATGTTTGCAACCAAAAATGCTACCATAAACAGATGCTTGCAGAATGTTTTATGCAGTCAGTTGGCACATGTTTGTAAGTTTGTTGAAGATTTCATTTAGAGCTTGTTTGGATGGACCGGGATCCCAACCCAATCCATGGGAAAAATCCTGGCTGCGGAATTATTCCCGGGCCAGTCCAAAGGTGCATTTGGATATGGACAGGGATTGGAGTCAACTTGGTTCTTTGCATCGCCGGCGGATTTTCCTGTTCGTCCCAAATGCCCGATGCTAGCACCTCTCCCGTGGATTTCTTCCCCACGGGATTGTTGTTAGCCATCAAATCCCCGGTGACATTTGCTTCCTGTGGAACTGCTCCCCTGCCTCCCCAAGTTACCAAACAAGTCCTTAAGTAGTTGCTACTTTTGTAATTTGTCAAACAAGAAAAACTCAAGCATTTCAGACAAAATACAAACCACATTAATAGCCACGCATGAGGTTTGTAGGATGTACCGAACTGTTGTTCTTGTGCTACCAAGTAGATCAACGGCTGAAAACACTTTTGGTTTACCTTGGACAATGAGACCCACAATAAGTCAATATGTACTACCATACTTATTGCCTTCCTGTCCTTGTACAAACACTTTGCTCTATATATACTACGTTACTTCCTCATTCCCTCTCCCATTGAAACATCTTGCTATTAGCTGAGCTTGGTAAAATGTTTTCTTTCATTTTTATGTAGGAAAAAATTGATAGGAGTGAGAGACCTCAGGAAAGAAGCTACCACGTATCTCCTCGTAGGTCCTTAATTTTTCGTACTAATGCTAGTCTAGTTGTCGTTAATGTGTACACTCCTTGTTTTCTAGGCTAGCCCGTGGGTAGGCAAGTGCTCTTGTAACCAATCTTCTTTGATAACATTGTGGAATGTTGTATCCAAAGCTCTTTCGGCACAAAGTTCAAGCTCCGTCTAAAGCTGCCACAAAGTTTCAAACAAAAAGTGAAGAGACCCATGTAATCAGTTTACTCAAATAGTCAACTTCCGTATATGTCACATAACGCCCTTTGTGGTTCTGAGACTGCATCTTTACAACCATATGTTGATATGCTGTCTTTTGAAAGAAAAAAATTGTCAGTTACATGTACTCATTTTCTACGTTGTTCAGAGATATCAATCTTTTGGACTGTATCCTAAATGTTTTCCTTTTCTCAACATGGTTGTTGCACCATCTGTATCTCAGCGCAGTAGATCGATGGACACTGAAACCGCACAAACTTTTGGCCAGGTCCTTGTCCGTTACTCCTACATGAGATGACATTGCAGCTAATGATAAATGAGGATGCAATGTCACAAACACATTATGGCTGCACCCAGCAAACACAATCAATGTTAAGCAGTGAGTACATGAGTTTGGATGGTTGCCGAATTAACAGGACCAGTCAGCATAAGTTTTTATGTTTGTCAAAGAGACTTGCACTCAAGCACTGGCCGGCTGGACCTATAGCACCTATAACTACAAGTGCAAACCACACGGAACTTCCCACACTTTCATATACGCCCCCAGAATCCAAATAAACACCATTGAATGGCTTTATCAAGGGAAGTGCAATTAGTAAAAGTATTCCCCAGAATTTACAAATGACTCGTTTTCTTGAGCTTTCCACAGTGTTTACAAACGCCCTGGTACCTAGAGTTCCACGGCAAACAGTGATACCCTCTGTTTTTTACTTGATATTCTAGAATCTGTGTCATCAAACTTTCGTAAGTTTGACCGCTAATATGTTTAAAACTATCGAGATTGACTATATAAAAATTGTATCATTAGATTTATCATTAAAAAACTCTCATAATATTATAGTTTTATTAGTATATCTTAATATAATGTTACAAAAAGTAATAGACAATCGCATCTCGGATATCGTTAAAAGTCAAAAACGTCAAGTAAAAAAGAATAGAGGTAGTAATAGCCAATAGGTCACCTTGGACCATCAGAGCCAACAGTAATAATAGGCATACCTTACTCCAGTTGGTCCAAGTACTTGTCAATATGTGATGCTACACTTAGAGCATGTACCATGGTATAGGCAGATGTTGTCTATAGTGTCTCTCTATATCATCTATAGACAACAATAAAGACAGTTTCTACAATTGATTGTCTTTTTATATGTCTCTATAGACAGTTCCTCCATATACAATATGTCTTCACTACTACAGAACAGACCTTTGGTCGAACTGCCAAATGGGCAATAGTCTCGGAGAAAATTGCGCCCGACTAAAATATCTTTAGTCCCGTTGGTAACACCAACCGACTAAAAGTCCTCGCCCAACGGCTCGTAGCAAAGCTTTGCAGAGGGGACTTTTAGTCCGTTGGTGTTACCAACCGACTAAATGTCAACCTTTAGTCCCGGTTGGTACTACAATCCGGGACTAAATCTTTAGTCCCGGATTGTAGTACCAACTCGACTAGGTTGACATTTAGTCCCGGTTGGTAACACCAACCGACTAAATGTCCTTCTATTTAAACTCCTCGCTGGCGTCGTCACAGAGCCGGAACGCCGTGGTCGCCGCCGACACGCCGCCCGCTGCTACCACCACGAGCTGTTCATTCACTCAACCGTATTCACCGGCGTGTTCGCGGTAAGCTCCTCGATGCTAACCCCGCCGCCCATTTGACATCTACCGTGACCGCCGCCCATTTTTCTTTTATTTTCGATTTTTGAATAGTACAGAGATTTGTGATTTTTGTATAATTAAATCTAGAGCTCCAAAATTCTGAAAGTTTTGTGTATGCTCTCTGACATGTATACTATCTATGAAAATATGAAATGTGAAATTTGAATAATTTTTATATGTTATAAAATTGCCAATTAATTCATAAATGGAACTTTCATGATTTTTGTAGGCCACAATAAATTTCAAAAATCATGAAATTTGTTTTTCCACTAAGTTACACTGTGAACAGTCCATATAAAAATTTTGAGGCTATTTGGACAAAGTTGAATTTATACCTATTTTATGCTTATTTATTTAATTATTATTCCATGAATTTTGTAGGCTAAATTAATGATCCAAAATTCTGAAAATTGTTTTGCCATGACACATGATGGTGTTCCATGGCATGTTACTCAATTAGTTCATTAGAGAAATAGAGAATTTTGGTGTATTTTTAATTTCATTTGTTTACAAAATGAGAAATTTAATTATGTGATATGTCATATAATGCGACGATGACACGCCATTGGATGTACAATGCCGATCGCGCCCAAAGAGTTCATTGATGGTGTGCATTATTTCTTAAGAGTGGCCGAGGCAAACAAGCGGGATGGTTTCATGTGCTGTCCATGTGCCCTGTAAGAATTTGAAGGAATATTCTAGCTCAAGGAGTCTTCACTCACACTTGTTGAAGTCGGGTTTCATGCCAAACTATATTTGTTGGACCAAGCACGGAGAAACCGGGTTATAATGGAAGAAGGTGAAGAAGAACAATTGGACCCCGACGACATTATTGTTCAATACGGTGACTTCGATGATACCGCAATGGGCGAAATCAAGAAGAGGCAAAGCGTAAGACACACTCACAAGATGATGCTCTTGGTGATGTCATTCGTGATGCACAAAGAGATTGCAAAGTGAAAAGGAGAAGGCTAAGTTTGACCGCATGCTAGACGATCACAAGAAATTACTATACCCGTCCGCCAAGATGGGCAAAAAGTTGGGTACAACATCGAGTTGCTACAATGGAAGGCACGTAATGGTGTATCCGACAAGGCATTTGGGCAATTATCAAGATCCAAAAAGATGCTTCAAGCCTCAACGAATTGCCCGCCACTACGCACGGCAAAACAGTCGTCGCCTTTGGGATTAGAAATCCGTAAGATACATGCATGTCGTAATGATCGCATCCTCGCATCTCGTATGCAAAGCGCCGCGATATAAGATCAGCGAGATGACCTCGCGATGTTGAGGGCGAAGAACGCCCCAGAAGAAAATCCTCGCCAAGGTTATGTGGTATGCTCCTATAATACCACGCTCAAACGTCTGCTCGTAAACAAGGACCATGCAAAGTTGTTGCGATAGCACAAAGAAGACCGTAAGGTAGACAACATGTTGAGACACCCACGATGGGTCCCAGTGGAGAGCAATAGACAGAGAATTCTGAGTTTGCAGATGACGCAAGAAACCTAAGGTTCGCTTAAGTACGGATGGTATGAATCCTTTGGGGACCAGAGAACTAGTCATAGCACTTGGCCTGTTACTCTATGTATCTACAACCTTCCTCCATGGTTATGCATGAAGCGGAAGTTCATTATGATGCCGGTGCTCATCCAAGGCCCGAGGCAACCCGGCAACGACATCGATGTCACCGAGGCCATTAGTTGAGGAACTCGCTTATGGAGCAAACCAGTGTACGTGTGGGATGAGTACAAACAGAACACTTCGACTGCGAGCATTGTTGTTCGTAATAATCAATGATTGGCCTGCTCTAAGTAATCTTTCAGACAGATAAACAAGGGATACAATGCATGCACACACTGCTTTGATGACATTGACAAGATATATTTGAAAAATGTCAAAGGTCGTGGTACCTTGGCCATCGCGCTTTCTTCCTATGAATCACCAACTAAGAAAGAAAGGCAAGCATTTTAAAGGTAAGGCGTACTCACCAACCAAGCCTCGCAACCGAATCGGGAGGATGTACTTGATATGGTCAAGGATGTGCAAGTAGTCTTTGAAAGGGACAAGGCAATAACCTGCTCCAAAGATGCTAAGGGACACGCACCCATGTGGAAGAAGAAGTCCATATTTTGGGAGCTACCCTATTGGCAAGTCCTAGAGGTCCGCAACGCGATCGACGTGATGCACCGACAAAGAATCTTTGTGTGAACTCGCTAGGATTCATGGATGTGTATGGAAAGTCTAAGGATTCACTCAAGCACGACAGACTTGCAAAGACATGAAAGAACGAGACAACTCCGCATCCAGAGAAGACAGACGATGGACGCCATTACTTAAGACCGCTAGCTTCACTCTTAGCAAAGAAGAGAAGGAAAGCATGTTTGAATGCCTAAACAAAGATCAAGGTCCCATCCGGATTCTCCTCCAATATAAAGCGATAATAAAAATACCAGAGAAGAAATTCCTACACTTAAAGTCCCATGATCGCCACGTGCTTATGACGCAATTGCTTCCGTTGCTTTAAGAGGAATTCTACCTCCACATGTACGCCTCGCCACCGTGAAGCTATGTGCATTCCTCAATGCAATTTCTCGTAAGGCAATCAATCCAATGGAACTAGCTACTCTACTGAATGATGTGGTTCAATGTCTTGTCACTTTGAGTTGGTGTTCCTCCATCCTTCTTTAATATCATGACACACCTCCTAGTTCACCCGGTCAAGGAGATTAATATTCTCGGTCCCGTGTTCCTACACAACATGTTCCCTTTGAGAGGTTCATGGGAGTCCTCAAGAAATATGTTCACCACATGCTCGGCCGAAGGAAGCATCGCCAAGGGCTACGGACAGAGGAGGTCATTGAGTTCTGTGTTGACTTCATTCCCGACCTTGACCCGATTGGTGTTCCCGAATCGCGACACGAGGGGAGACTTAGTGGAAAGGGAACACTAGGGAATAAAACATATATCAGACGGGGACGATTATTTCAATAAAGCGCACTACACGCTTCTTCAAAACTCCTCCGTGGTGGAGCCGTATGTCGAGGTACACAAGGAATTCCTACGATCCCAGCTTCTGTGGAAGAATGAAGCTTGGATTAGGCGTCATCACATGGAAACTTTCACTGTTGGTTGCGAAAAGAATGTCGAGTGATGACAATATTGATGAGCAATCAGATTTGTTGGTTAGGCAACCGTCGTGGCACATCCTCACGCATAAAGGGTACGAGATAAATGGAAATACATTTTACATCGAGCCCAAGATAAAAGGAGCACGAACCAAAACAAGTGGTGTCCGCGAGATGCCATGCACTCCAAATGGAAAGAGGCAAACATATTATGGCCGATAGAGGAGATTTGGGAACTAGACTACGACCTAATTTTAAAGTCCCTTTGTTCCAAAGGCCAATGGGTGAAGATGACCTGAGGCGGGTAACAATGACAAGGAGTATGGAATGACAAAAGTGGACCTCAACAATATTGGGTACAAAGACGAACCATTCGCCCTGTCGATGTGAATCGGTGTTCTATGTGAAAGACATGTCTACAAAACCCAAGAGAGGGAAAATGACGACAAATCAACCAATGAGCTAAAACGCCGATAGTTCTTTCAGTGGAAAAGAAACATCGTGGGAATTGAGGACAAGTCGATATGTCGAAGATTATGAAAGGGATGATCGAATCCCGCCTTCGCAGACCAAAGACCCAAGCATCCCGCTAAATGCCGAGGACACTCCATGGTTACGCATGATCATAACCAAGGGTCATACGTCAAGAAGAAGTTCACCATCGTGCCCGCTTGATATATAGTGATGTTTAATAAATAGTGTGTATTAGAGATTTTATGTAATAATTGTAACTTCAGATGTTTCTATCATATTTTTCTTGTTTTTATCGCTTCAAATGAAATTCCTATTCGATAAAAGGACACATGTACTCTGTGAAGCATGTCTTCCATCGTGTAAAATGACTTGAAATTTTTTAGCAAGTATTTATGCCTTCAAATGAAATTCCCACTTGTGGTTTGAGCCCTTCATTTTGTTTATAGTTGGCTCTTCACTTCCCAACTTGTACCTCGTGAAGCTTGTGGTCACTATAAAAGTCGCTTGAAATGTCAATAAGATCTCTCAGGCTTTCTCGACATGATCGCAAATGTTCTCAAGAACATTTGATGATTCTTTTACACAAAGAACTTGGATCAAGATTAAAACTCAAACCGAAAGTTTCCATTGTATCGAATACAAGGAAGTCACACACCTTATATCATTAGTGCCGACAAATGCCTCCCAACCCGCTTCGAGGACTAACTTATTCGGATATCCGTGACTACAATCAGGCAAATGCTTCCATTACATGCTTTCAATTTTATCTTTCCGGATCTTGTCTCCAAAACGCAAAGGCAAATTTTTTGGTATGATCTGCAAACATAAGGGGGTAAACTCATATAATGTCGAAAATGGTAAAGTGCAACTACTATGCAAAGGAAAAAATGGAAATTTCTCCTTAGTGGGGTATTGCTACATAAGGATTAAATTGCTTTTGGGGTTTTAAAACGGTTAGTCGAATTTCATCGCACTTTAAAACAGCCTAAAACAAGATGATCAAAGTAGCACAAAGGCTAATCAAGAAGACAAGAAGAGTAAAACCGCAAAGTCGCGAATAAAGTACTAGTAGCAGAGTAGTTCCAATCTCACCTATAGTTCCAATGAAATTCCTATTTGATGGTGGATTTTCTGTCACGCATTTGGACAATGAATGATGGAAAACCAAAAGATTAACGTTAAAATGATGCAAAAACAAATTTCCTATCGAAACTAATAGTTTTATTTTTAAAAACTATTATTTTTAAAAATTTATGCCTAATATTTAATTTATTATGCATTTAACAAGAATTAGCATATTTATACAAATAAACTTAATACAAAACCCAGCCCGACTAAAGGTTCTCCGAAAATAGTGGCGGAATCGAATAGTGGGACCTTTAGTCCCTGCTGCTAACACAAATGACTAAAGGTTCTCTCGTGGCGGTAATTGAATAGTGGGACCTTTAGTCCCTGCTAACACACCGGGACTAAAGGTTCTCTCGAAAATATGTCCTCACAAGAAATTCACCTTTAGTCCCGGCCGTGGCACCACCCGACTAAAGGTTCTCTCGAAAATATGTCCTCGCAAGAAATTCACCTTTAGTCCCGGCCGTGGAACCACCCGACTAAAGGTCCAGCCTTTAGTCCCGGTCCAGATACCACTGTGGACTAAAGGTCTTTAGTCCCTGCTGGTAAACCGCCGACTAAAGGTCCCCCGGCACTTAAGCAACGCTGTCTTCCATTCTTCCTCCACTTCCCATCGCGCCTCTCCTCGCCGCTCCTCGCGCTCTCTCCTCACGCCGCCGACCCGGGCCTCCTCCGCCCCACACGCCGCCCAACGCCTCCGGCCCTCCTCACGCCGCCGACTCACCACCTCCACATCTGAGCCACACCGCTAGGCCTCCTCCTCCACGCCGAGCCATTTTGGGGTGAGAGGAACTATTTTTACCTTTATTTCATTCACAACATTTTGCCCTCACATATCTATCTAGCTTTGTGTTTATTTAAAAACATTTTGCCGAGCAGATGTCAATAAATCACGCCATGACATTAGGTTTAAATCACGCCATGACATTAGGTTTTAACTTAATGGAAAACAAATGGCAAACATTTGGTGCAACCTCTTTTCACCCACAACAATGAGTGCCAAGCGATAATCGATATGTCTCAAAAGAGAAGATTAGAAAATATTTCATTAGCATATCACCGCAAGGCAAACCCAATCATAATGTTTACCGATTGAGTTTTGTTACCATTTTGATACCCGACAAATTAATAGCATGCCAAATAGTACAAAACAATACAAAAGATCAAACTAACCACCGTTGGTGGAATACTTGGAGTTCATACATTGTCGGACAAGTGCTTTGGGACACAAATGCTACTTTCATTTCAAAGATTGTCCTCTCGAGTTTAGTTGATGTTTTGTGCAATCTTGTGCCCTAGATATCAATTTGCGTGTGGATATGTGCTTCCTTTCGTAAGAACAATTTTATATTACTGAATGATAAGTTTTATATTACGCCGATATATTTGCAGAAATGGTCAATTCGAATGACAACATGGACGATGCCATCATGGATATTATCAACAATGGCGCTTACAAGGTGCCCAAGTCGAAGGTGATGACAACAATCAAGAAGTAGATGACGGAGTCGTGATTTTTGCCGATTATGAAGATGAGGTCTATCTACAATCTTATGTATCTACAATCTCTTATGTATCTACAATCTCTTATGTATCTACAATCTTTGTGTTTCTACATTCGTAGCCCTCTGGATCGACGACAACAACGGGAAGAGTAGAAATGTACGAGGCCCAAGAAGCCGTTGGAGGGTCGGTTCATTCTCTCGAATTCGAGGAGGATACAGTGCAAAGTACTTGGACCACATGCACGTAAATTTGTCACCATCGTGGGTGCCTTGTAGGGACAGATCCCGATCAATGCTCGTGAATGGAAGCAAAAGAAAGAGGCTCTCATATTAGTTTTGTCTCTCGATCGTGACAAGGCACTAGTTTGGCAAGATGTCCTTCAACATTTCGCGCTCGATACGTAAGATGAAGCTTTGAAGGAGAGAGTTAGGAACTGGCTATGAAGAAGATGGCCACACAATTCCAGTGTTGGAAGAAGAAATTGTACAACACATTTATCAAGAAGAACTCGACGCCAGATTTCAACACTAAGGCCTACGCAAGTTGAGGCCGCTTTGGGATGAGTTTGTACAGCTCAAGACATCGGAAGAGGGTGAGGCACGGTGAGAAGGAACCAAGAATGCCCGACAAAAACAATACCACCATCACTTGGGATCAGTGGCTACAGGAGTGCCATTCCTAAGTGGGAAAGAATGGAACGAGATTCTTACCAAGGGATCGAACTAATCAATCAACCGGCCCGAGCGCTAAGTATTGGTTTTTCTGGCCATGGGGAAGCTCGACCTAGAGACCGGAAAGATAGTGTATGGCGCAAAACTCCAAAGAGCAGCAGAAGATTTGCTTATGCTCGAGGTTTACCGAGAGTGGCAGTGGCAAACTAACAGAGATAAGGATGAGCCGACATACGCCCGGAGAGTATCGAACACTGCAGGCGAACAAGAGGCTATGGAGAGGTGTCGGGAGCATGCCTTCCTAAAGACAAAGCCACCTATAGAAGCCGCAGAGAAAGAAGGACGAGGAGGCAGAGCGGATGCAGGATGGAGGAAATGGTTCTGAGTCACGGAAGTGGCTCGTGAAGCAAGATAATGAGAAAAGCACTTGAAGCCAAAATGAATGAGGAAATCAAAAGGCAAGTGCAGATAGCAAGAAGTTCCATCCAAAGGCAAACCGCATCGAGCGGAGTCAACATCGCCCCTCATCGCTGAAAAGGCTGCGCCCACAGAGGTGCCGTGATTCAAGATGACGCAGGCTGCGCTTCTCGTGGATGACATCACCGATCCTCTCACGACATGTGAGCCGCACATTCCAGAGGGGAATGCCACCGCCATGGTGGCTATCGGTGTTGTATCTCGACGACCCTACGAAGACACCAAGATGCCATGGGGCATTAATACCTCCCGGATATGCTAGCGACGTGGATAGAGTTGTGAAAGGTTATAGCAATGTGCGCCTTGACATTGAAGGAGGTGATGGGGAGAAGACTTTAGGAGAAGCTTGAGAAGACATTCATATGTTGGCGCAAGCGCTATATCATTATTCCCGGGCGCCACCTCCTCCTCCTCAACAACCTAACCCTAGGTGCGGATGAAAGTGAACGAAACATTTTTCACTAATTATGTATTGGCTTAAATAACGGTTTACTCATACCACGTTGTTTTCACAGCAGAACCTCCCCAACCTAAGTCCAATTATCCATTCACCACCGTCACAGTGTTGCGGGCGATGACAATGAAGTGGAAGACACGGCCGCATCCCCACCGCCCCATCTCTCCACGACGGGATCCAATGCCGCCACCGCCCCATCGCCTCCACGGCGGCTCCAACGCCGACACCGGTCGCCCATCGCTTCCACGGCGGCTCCAACGCCGCCATCGCCCCATCGCTCCACGGCGGCTCCAACGCCGACACCGCCCGCCCATCGCTTCCACGGCGGGCTCCAACGCCGACACCGCCATCGACGCTTCCACGGCGGCTCCAACGCCGCCATCGCCCCATCGCCCACGGCGGGCTCCAACGCCGACACCGCCGCCTTCGCCAAAGAAGAGGCCCACCCCACAACGGCGCCGCCCCACCGCCAAGAAGAAAGCCTCGTGGAGAACACCAGCTATTTCTAAGACGACGAAACTTTCCTATGAGAAGATCGCGAGGAAATAGATGCTTCGTTGAAAACAGATGTGGACGCTTTCTTCGCAAAGTCAAGGCTAAAAGTGAAGCGGCGAAACTCGAGAAGCCGCATTTCTTCGACGCCCGTAAGTTCTAAGGCAAAGGGTGGACGCCACCGTAAAAGTTACGCCATGCTCGTAAGGATTCGCCACTATCGACTATGACCGCACTCTCACCAAGTCAATTGAGGAGGCGAAGAAGAAAGAGAAGAGAGCACGGAAGGGTGTTGCACACCGGGAACAATCACAGCAATCGCGCCCCCACTAGTTATTGGGAATGAATATGGTTCAAACACGAACGCATAGAACAGATATCCGAAACGCGCATTTGGATCAACTTGATGAATTTTTCGCGAAATCGGTCTAAGCATTTCCCAAATGCTCGGCAGAGCACACATCAAAGTGCTCCTAAGTTGATCATTGGAAGAAGGAATATGTATATGGCAAGAGTCTATACAACCTCGAGAAGCTCATGGAACTTCAGACGCAAATGTACTTGTTAAACAAGTGGTACATGGCGGCATGTCGCAGTAAAAGCGGATGACTTTATTTGCGCTAAAATTATAAACCATCATTACTTCCGTGGCGATGACATTATAATGGTTCAGTTTAATGAGTTACACCACTATGCCACATGGACGCTCTAGACAAATCTCTCATCACCGCTTTGTCTCAGACGTGATTCTTTCTTTTAATAATCTCACTCTAGCATATGTATATGTATAAGTAATTATCCTCACACTAGCTAGCATGTCTATACATATGCAGAGACATGATGAGAGACCTCACACGTAGAAATGACAAGAACATTGGTTTCGTTGATCCATATATCGATTCAAGGACCCAAACACTCCCACGATCAATGGAGACCTCAAATGGAGAGGAATTTTCTGAGGTTCTTGATCAACCAAAAGAACAAAAGATTTATACTCTTCCCTACAACTTTGGGTGAGTGTTGTTATCGTGTGCACATTTTACTTTACTTACTCAATCCAACATAAAGATATATATGTTGACTCTATAAACAAATGCAATTTTCATCGATATCGATTGTCTTCGATCTCTCCGATACTCATTTGCTAATCTATGACTCGTTGAGAAAACCGCAGAACATTACCAAGATATGATAGACATTATCCAGGGTAACTTCGATCTTTAAATATTTATTCCTCGCTTTTAACTCGCAATAGTTAATTAACGATCCAATTATTAAGCGTGGTTTGGGCTTGGTTCGTTCACTACACCGTCCGGATCCGAAAGCGCCACTTCCGATCCACACCGATCGGATGTAAGTTGTACTAGCTCCCGCCTTTACCTTATCATGCTTCACCACGCGCGGATGACGAGTAATCTTTTATATCGCATGCTGGGTTCTACTACAGCCACCGTGCAACAATTTGTGTGGATACTACGCTTATAGTTCCTCATGGTGTATGCAAAAGAACCCATCTACAGATGTAAAGTACGTAATAAGTATATATAATAAATCCATTTTATTTATTTGTTGCTATTAAATAAATCTTATGTATATTAATACTTCTTTCGCTTAATGCAAATTGAAGGAGATATGGTTGAAGGAACAGTGTTGATATGGACCGCCTCAAAGGAATTCAAGAGACAATCGCAGATTTCTTAATGAGCATGTCCTCAAGCCCTGCACCGAGTTCTACTTTAACCTGATGAACCATTGAAGCCAAACCAGACGAACATTTGTATGACATTTAAGTGGAGGACAACATTTGTGTTGTAAATACCAAGGATGCATGAATAATTTTGTAAATTTTTGTGCATATATATATATTATACATATATATAGCTCCATAATATATATAGTTTCATACTTTATTTGTGTGTAATAATGTTCCAAACTAAATTATATGTGCAGATACATATATTAGCAAATAAGAATACGATTTGAAAACCTAATGTAATTGTAAAACCAAAATCAATAATGAATTGAAATGGAAACAAAAAGAAAAAACATTTTAGTCCCGCTGGTAATACCAACCGATTAAAAGGGCCAGCCCCGTGGCTCAGCCTCAAGGGATTTTAGTCCCGGTTGGTATTACCAACCGACTAGTTGTCGTTTTAGTCCCGGCTTGGGACCCGGGACTAAAGGTGAGACATTTAGTCCCGATTTCCTAGTCCCGGCTCTATAACCGGGACTAGAGGCCCTTTAGGCCCGGGACCAAAAGTCTGTTCTGTAGTAGTGCTTGTTTCTTATATTACAGTCGACTACTGTATGAGAAACGGCTCAATTCTCTATGCTCCCCCTCTCCTCCACATCATCTCATATTCTACATGTCAAGACTTACAGATAATTGACGTCAAATCGTTGTACATGGTCTTATTGCTTTCGTGTCCGACTACGTACAGCACTTAGCTAGTCATGTATTGAGAACGTTGAATGCATTGCACTTTACTCTGACCTTATGCACCTTTAAGATGTAAAATTGCTTGAAAAAGAGTAAAGTATTTGCCACTTTGCCAGTGACTCATGGAACCTGAGCATGCAATGCCAGAAGGCTCCGAACATGCGGCAGCTACGCCCTTCAAGAACTGAGGATCAATGTTAAGCGGTTACCGATTCAATTTTTCGGCCGGTTCAAGTGTTTAAAGTGCACTAAAATTTGTAGGCACCCGCCGAGAAAAATAGTTAACGGTGGTTGGTGGTAACCAGCCAAGATTTCCTTTTCCCTGTAAAGCACCGAGTCAGCATGCGTTTGGATGGTTACACAATTTTATGGAACCAGTCAGCAAGTGATTGCAAGTTTGTCTAAGAGACCCAGCAGTGTTATTTAGTTCATAGGCTCCCTAATATGAACTGTACACAAACTATTACCCTTTAGGAATATAGAAACTACTTTTTTTCCCTGTGGTTTATATCTTCCATCATGTTTAATCTAACAGGTAGACGCTAGAAAATATGACACTCACTGAACTAACTTAATTGGTGTCATATGATTGCTCAGATTCTTGACTGACTAACACCTTGCGGCTCAAAATTAGACGAAAGCCTAGCTTCCACGCTTTTTTTTTTGTTGTTGGAAATTGACCTACATGTGTGAAGCTCATTTTCTATAATTTCAAAGTATGTATGGTTTAATACCATATTGCTAGATAAGGTGAAGGTGACCAACATATAAGGTGGAATCCTTGTCACTCTTTGAAACATGTGACACATGAATGAGTGTGGTACGAGGAGGGCTTTGGCTAAACACACACATACGCACGCATTCGTGTATTTTCGCGTGAAAAATCGTGTGACTTGTGACTTGTGGTGCGCCACTTGGCAGATCAAGTCCACCTTATTTTTGCTGAACCATCACTACTACAAAAGGCTAATACTTGACATTTCATCACGCACGGTTGGCCAAAACCGTCAGATATATGAAATCATAGACGGTTTTGGCTTAAAGACCGCTCAGGTAAATGGATGCGCTAAAACCGCCTATGAAGAGGAAATATCACGCATTTATCGTGTTTAAAACCGTTTATGAAGTATCACAGATTTGTTCAGAAATAACCGCTCGTGAAGTAAACCATTATCGCGCACGTTTGTAACAAACAACCGCTCGTGAAACTTCCAAGACGGTTTTTTAACTAACCGTCGTGATAATGGTATACTTCATGCACGTTTTTTTATCAAAACTGCTCGTGATAGTTAAATATTTCACTCGCGCTATGCATGTGTCTTTCGTCTCACACGGGCGCCGATGTGTCTCTTCATTTCACACGACGCGCCGATGAGTCTCTTCGCCTCGCGCACGACGAAATGTGTCTCTTCGACGCTTTAATTATAAGAGTTATATATTATCGCGCGCCATGGTGAGCACGCATGGTATTGAATAGTACACCATGGTGAGCACGTGGAGCATGATGGCGAGGACCAAACGGGCGAGGAGGTCGGTGATCGCTGCTCGGCGGTTGTCGCCCACATCGCCGCCTCGTGGCCGCGAGCCTCTCAACCCATGGTCGACTCTGCAGCCTACGAGCCACGCTACGTGATCTCGTTTTTTATTTTTGTATAGGTGATCGATCCGTTATAGTCGCTTGTGAAGATGATCAGAGCATACAAAGCCGAAAAGTCGATTATGATACGCGCGCAAAAATAAAATCTTGTGATGATTTCGCTTTGTGTCCAATGTATCTAGTAATTAATTTTTGTATTAAGATTCTATATATCGCCTTGCATTTTAGTTGCAAGTCCATATACAAGGCGCCCAAAGCGCACGCCGTGGGGATGCGCGTGGCGCCGAGCGGAGGAGGCGATGAAGTGGCAGACAACGAGCGCCACTCACCGCTGCCAACCACTGCCGGCGCCAGAACCCGAGGCCTACTTCATTGTCGGCTCGCGCTTGTCTTCGCGCCCCAAGACATGTAGTGCAGCCTCGTGTTCTTGAACGGCGACGACGCCGCCGCCACAAGGTCGCGCTCACGTGCTCAGCTTCCTCTACACGGCAAGCGAGACGCACGACGCTGGGAAAGACATCGCGTGTCGAGGGCCGCCGGCGGCGGGGGGAGGATGGTCGGCCGCCGGGCGGTATGGGCGCTGTCGAGGATCGCCACCGGCACAAGCACCGGCCGCGCGTGTTAGGGTGGGACGACTATGCCGCTTCTCGCAGCCGACGATCGCAGACTAGGCATGAGTATGCCAAATTCTTTGCAGAGGTGTTGGACTACTTGTCGTAAAATTAGCTATTTTTATGTATATATATATATATATATATATATTATAATTTGCATTTATCTATATCAGAATGTGTCAAATGTTCTAAATTTTCAATTTACATTTATATATTTATCACTGACTTCCAAACGAGAGAGAACTTCTCTTTATACGCCATGTTGTTCTCGCACCATCAATGATTCATCACAAGATTAAACCTTAACCTAAAGCAACTCCCTAGAAGAAAATAGAAATAAAAACTTATGATCATCATCTGGAACTAATTTATTCAAATATTAGAATAATTATTATGAATTAATATAATTTTTACCAAATTTTTGGAACTATATTTCACCTACAGACAAAAGGATGACGGTTCTATTATGGGACCGTTTATGATACGCCTCACGACGTTCTATTATGGACTCGTTTATGATATGAGACCATATCACGCATTTTCTATTATCAATCGTCGTGATACGCCTCACGCATATTTCTATTATGGACCTGTCTATGATATGAGACCATATCACAGACGGTTCTATTGTGGACCCATCTGTGATATGAGACCATATCGCAGACGGTTCTATTATGGACCCGTCTGTGATACGTATCACCGACGGTTCCATAATAGAACCGCTCATGATATACCTTTATTAATAGGAGCCCCGCGCTAGGTTTACGCCTAACTCATCACTCCCAGCGCTAGGTTCGGACTTTGGCCGGCCCAAGATCGCGACTTCGCCACGACTCGACTCGCCGCCATCTCACCCGCCGAATCGAGCTCGCCACCATCTACGCCACCAATCGAGCTCATCGCCATCTCCTCGCCGAATCGAGCTCGCCCGCCATCTACGCCGCCAATCGAGGTACGCCCGAGGTACGCCGCCCTCTCGCTTCCCGCTACTTCACCTCGCCGATCCGCCTCTCCTTGGATG
This sequence comes from Ampelocalamus luodianensis, assembly GCA_036346255.1. Lineage (NCBI taxonomy): Eukaryota > Viridiplantae > Streptophyta > Magnoliopsida > Poales > Poaceae > Ampelocalamus > Ampelocalamus luodianensis. The sequence goes on from JAYEVH010000223.1 coordinate 74,297, forward strand.
TGGGTTAGCCGGTGGTGGTGTGTTTGCCACCGCTGCCGCTGGGCCGTGGTCTCAGACCGGATCATGATTTCTTTATTTACTATGGATGTAACATCCCAATTTTGGACTTGTGTTTCAAATGTAAGAAAAGGGTAGAAATTAAAACTTTTATTACATCATGTATTTCCGTGAGTGCTAAACAATTTTTGTACAAGAGTTATGGAAATACAAAGTCACAAGTCTTTTGATCCAAATCTTGATCTTTCAAAACAATCTTGTCGAATCTTTTGATCATCTCCTGAAAATATTTTTCCTAAGTTCTTGGGTTGGTATGTGATCCTTCTGAAAATTTCACAATTTTTAGAAATTGTTTGAATATTTTTAGAGGGCAATAAACCTGTTTGACTTTCACCAAACCTTAAACCAGAACCTTGCAGAATTTTTGGAGAAAAATTCACAGCACAAAACCTCTGCAAATTTTACGCAAGGTCAATAACTCAGCTAGTAAGCTCCTGTAAAATTTCAGAATTTTTGGAGTTATTTTGCTACCTCTAATAAATCCTCAAATGTCTCTCGCCCAATTTAAAATCAAACTCGTTCATCGTTTCTGGTTTGAGCCGACTGCTCGAGTCACTCGCTGAACCCAACCAACTCATTGCACCAGATCCCTTTTCAAATGCGCGTCGATATCGGCCGTGGATCTAAATCGACGCCCGCTGATTGTGCCGCTCGCCGCCAAGAGCCCATCCATTTGAGCCGTTAGATTAAGATCCGCCATCCTTATTGAATGGGTGGATCAGTCACCCAATGTCCCAATTGATCTCGAGTTCGTTCTTTAATCGGACGCCTGCATTGAGTGTGACGTTAAAACCTCCGATCGCCACCGTAATCGTGGCCGCCTATTTTAAATCCAACGGCCACCGCGTTTTTCTCGTTTCTTCTTCTTCCTATGGATCCCGTGACGCGCGCGCGATGTGACATGGCGTGGGAGAGCCCTTTTCAACACCTTGCGCCACCGCTTGAACGGCTCGCCCTTGGCATTTAATGCTCTCTGAGCTGCGCCAAGGTCCTCTCTCACCGCCCCACAATTTCATGGTCCATGGCCGCACCATGAACCGAGCTCACCGTGCGCTCTTGTCCCCGCCAAACCCTAAATCTTTCCTCTATAAATAGCTCCCAAAGCTCACCGCTGACTTCCTTTACACCACCCCTAGCCTCTTCCTTATTTTCGAGCTTATCACCACCTGAAATTCTCAAACCACCATTGAGGCCGTGGAGCTCCATTGTGAACTTGGGTGCTCCAGTGGTTCATCTTCGATCTTTATTGTACCTTTGAGCTCCTCAACTTCCTTTACATTTCCTAACTTAATTTTGGGTTGCATTCACACTAATCACTCAATTTTAAGTTTGAAGATTTTCACGATTTCACCCCTTTCTTCTCCAACCCTAAGTGGTTCTTTTGCAATTACTTACTTGTGGAGCTTATGGGAACCATAATGAAGCTATTTTGATCACCCATCTGTTCATTTTGCTCAGTTGTCATTTTCATATCATCTTCCTGGCTCTGAACTCCATCTGTTCAAGTCTTCTCAGAATAAACTCAAATTTCAAATTCCAGTTGAAATTAAAGTTTAATTATTTTATTGGTTTTTGTGGAATTTTCAAAAGCTTTTCCTTAACCAAATTAAAGCTAAACAAATTTAATTGCTAAATATATTGCCAAATAATAGCTGGAAATATTTTTCTTAAGTCCTAAATGCCTCAGAGAATTTCTGTGAATTTTCTCAAAATTTTTGGACTTAATTTGTTATATTCTAAAGCCTAATTGAATTATCAGGAATTATTTAAATCAGAAATCAAAAGAAAATCTTCAAACAGCCAATGGGCCAAACCCACTCGCCCACATCCTTCCTACAAGACGCCCGCTTCCATCGCGCCATCGCCGTCAGCCGTTGGATTGAAATCCAACGACAGCGCTCGATTCCCACTTACCGTTTCGCGCAATCTAATTTCGTCCGTCCGATCAGAATCCAATGGCCACGCCCAACCTCAACTTACCGATTCGCTTGTTCTATCTCCGTCGTCCGATCAAAATCGGACGACTCCGAGTCGTCGTCTTCCTTTCCTTTCTTCCTCCTTCCCTCTTTCCTTTCTCGCGCACGCCGCCATTGATGCCGAATCGGAGACCTTCCATACTCGGCGCGATCCTGATCTAAATTACGCAATCTCACGCGCATTTACACCCCCGATCTTCTCCGCCCCCGACCCGACCTTTCCTTTCCATCTCCGGCCCTGAATCCCCGTAATCCCGCCAGTATCGCCGCGCAGAGCTTCGTGCCCTCCACGGCAACCCAGTGACGCCCAGACCCTATAAATAGGACCGCCGGGACCGCCTCGACCTCCACAGCTTGTAGCCGCCACCCCCGTAGCCCCTCCGTCACCGTAGCGCCCTGAATTCAAGATCCCCGCCGCAAAACCTTCGGTCTTCTCCGCTTTGGCACCGCCGAGCCCTCCGCCTCGCCGCCGGCACCATCGTGATCACCTCACCGCGCGGCCGCCGCCACCACTCACTTCGCCGAGGGCCTCGGATCGCTTCTTCGCCGACGATCGCACGCCGCCGCCGCCAAACTTCGCCGCCGATGACCTTCCGCCACGCCCCCGCCGCTTTGGTAACCCACGAGTTCGCAAATGTCTCTCTCCATTATGCGCATAACCATTTAGCTCACCGCGCGTGGAACGCCGCGAGGCCGCCACCGAGCACCACCGCCGCCTATGTGGCCGCCACGCACACGCCACCGTGGCGCCATGTCACCGCCACCGGGCGCCACGCCGCCAGATTCGCCCGAGTGGCAAGCCACCTCACCGCGCCCACCCCGCCCCTCCGAACCAAAAGCCGTAGGCATGGTTCACGTGGACCATGTCTATGACACGGGGCCCGCCGCCGTAAAATTCTTTTAATTTTCCGAAATTCATCGCTGGCGTGAGCATTGCGCATAATTGATTTTCCAAGAGAAAATTAATTCCGTAAATTCAATTAAATTGCAGATTTAGTTTAAAACTTCAAAATTCATATCTTTTGCATCCAACTCCAAATTGGGTGGTTCAAGTTGTAAAATTTGTCTAAAATCATAATCTAGATAACTAAAGTAAAATATTTCAATTTGGAGTTATTTTGTGCTGAGTTTTGAATTTTATTTGAATTTGAAGTAATTTATCGATTTTACAGATAGACTCTTAACGACTTGAGAGTTAGATCCTTTCGACGATTTAGAATTTCAAGACTTCAACGAAGGCAAGTTACACTATTGATCATGTTGTTCCTAGTATTTTAAATTATTTAATTCCTGTTTTAAATTACTATTGCATGCATGTGTTTATATAATTGTTTAAATGTCCTGTTTGTATATAGTTATTCCAATCTCCATTGTATGGCCAATTTGATTATTGAATATGAATACCATGTCACCCTTAGGAAAAATACTACTAAAATTTGTCATATGCTTAGCCATGCTTAGATCACATTTATTTGGGAAGGTTTAGCCAAATCCTTTACAATTTTGTTTTTTTAAATTTGTTTCAGTGGTATTGTTTTACCATGAAAGGCTTATTAAGAGGTTTTCACTCCAAATAAAATAAAATGGTTTTGGACTTGGGCGAGATGGATGTATGGTGGGTGCAGGTTCATGCACGGGCCTAATCTGGTTAGGATTAAGGCCCATGGGTTTATTTTAATGGAAAGTCGCCCAAGTCAATTAAGGACCGGTCTTTGAGCGTATTTTGCTACGCCTTACCGTACCACCACATGTCTAGAATGGGACAGATTTGGCTAAATAATTTATGGTGTCTTAGTGTTATTTGTGCTATATTGTATGTGTGGGTGTTGGTTAGACATTAGTCCCACCGAGCGCAAGAGGGGGCTTCCGAGGATGGTTAGTCCAATGGTAGCTAAACCTTAGCGGCATAAATACATTAAGACACCGCTTGTAACGCCTCATGATAATTGCTTAGTCACATGCCTTCGAAGCGTGCTTTGGCCGACATTAAAAGCATATTATCTCGTGTGGGTAAAGCTGCACAAACTCGCAGAGTAGAAACTATTCGAATAGCGCGTCCGCTGGCCATAGACATGCTAGCAAAGCCACTCTAAGTTAGACTTGTTTTTGGTTTATAAAATAATTTCCTGATAATTTTAGGATGGATAATCCTATGGTAAAATTGGGCAAGTTAGCCAAGTGTTAGGAGGGTATCCTTCACTATTCATTTAATGGAGGTTATCCACTACTCATTACCATCTTAATCACTGATTTTAGTTATAATATTAAACTGGCCTTAGAAAATTATTAATGGTATTTAATCAAAATGTTGTTCATGCAAAACAACCCTACCATTACCCTTTGTTTACCTTATGCATGCATGAACTTTCAATATTGGGTGTAACTTGCAAGCACCTAAGTAGTGCTTACTTTGTCAATAATCTTTATTCGTGAGAAGACCTCTATCAGATGGTGAGGATCTTGACGAATAGGTTACGCCCCGCACGATTGCTCGTGGCAAGTCGTGTGGCCTACTACTACTTTTCCGCCAGGTTATTTCTTTTCCATTTGGCCTCGTGCCCGCTTGTAATAAAACTCGAGTTATTATTAATAAAGAGCGTGATATGATTTTTGCTATCACTTTTGTTGACCGTACACCGGAAATCCCGACTAGTGTATAAACACGAGAATTGGGATCCTTCGCCCCGAGTTCGACATTCCCGAGTCGCAGAGGGATGGTGTTGGGAGCATTGTAGCGCCCAAAAGGTTTCCCGATGGCTGGTTGCCTTCGCTTGTAATGTAAGCGTATGGATTCCAATCCATACGAGCGCTCGTGGTTAATACACAATATTGGAAAACGCTCAGAGGACTTAGCCGCGCGCAGCATACCTTCTAAGTGTGCTTTTGTGGCTTAAAGGTGGTCCAAGTGTGGGTACATTGGTACACCCCGCAGGTTAAAACTATTCGAATAGCCTCGCCCTAGGTTATGGATACGCCTGATACGCCCGTGAGAACTAGACTACAACCTTTAATTAAAACTTGATGGGTGGTACTAATCGTAGATTCGTGCTATGTTGTGGTGGCTATTGGGTTAGTCACTCTGTGTGGTTACTTGTATTTATCATAAATTCGTTGTTATTTCAACAACAAAACATATTTGCAAACTTGCTTTTAAATGTATTACATTATTGCAAATAAAGTTGGCTTGTGCAAAATGAGACATACAACCTCCACTTAAATACGCCGCATGTAGCATATGAATAGGTCCGCTATTCCAGACGCTACCTTATGAGTACATTAGTGTACTCGCTTGTCTTGCTTAAATGTTATTTGTTGCAGAGGAAGAAGGTGAGCCCCAAGGGCCTCACTTTGTGAGTCGTGTTGTGGCAGATTCGGGCGACTAGCTTGGATGCCCTGGCCGGTTGCCTTGTGGGTTGTGTTGGCTAACCGGTCGACTTTTGTTCTTAGCCATCTTATGGCGCTTTTGCTTCCGCTGTCATTCTTGTATATTGTGTTATTTGGCCGGTCGGCTCTTTTGTAATAACTTTACTTTATGTATGTCGTTGTTGAACTTAGTGTTAAAAGTTTTATGGAAATGATGTATGATTTTGTGATGATGAGCATGTGCTGCAATTCTGGGAAGCACATGTCCATCGAGGCTTAGGATATTTAATTAGTAATGCTAGAACCATACGGAGGTTAAGTATTACTAGTTAAATACCCCGGGTCCTCACAATGGACGTCTAACTAATCTACCAAGCAGCATGAGGAGGACGAGACAACATGCAGCCAAGGACATCCCGCTCAGGGGATCGCTTCATCAAGATGAATTGATGCCTTGAGCTGTTAGATTACCTGCTGTTATGTATTATGTATAGATTAATTGTGCCTTGAGCTGTTAGATTACCTACTGTTATGTATTGTGTATAGATTGTGCCCTTGGATAGTACTTCTATGATGAATTGATGTCACAAATGCAATTGGATGTGATATTGTGTATAGATTAATTGTGGCTTGAGCTGTTAGATTACTTGTTGTTATGTATTGTGTATAGATTGTGCCTGTCGACGATCAAGACGCCGATCTTATTTAAAATAGAAAGGAGAAAATGACGGGAAACTGAGGGAATAATGGACCGCTTTATTAATATGAATCGAACTTACAAGGTATATCCTAAGGACTCGCTTGCACTCTTGCTAACTCGTAACTATTACACGAATCTATGGCTTGTGCTTTTGTCTTCCTTCTTCGTTGCCTTTCTTCCTCCCCTTGATCCGCCTGTGTTCCATCTTTAAATAGCCCTCAAGAGGTGGCGCATTCCGAGAAGGCACTGGCGCGGCGCTATGCCTGGTCGAGTCAAGTGATGGTTGATACAGATCAACCGCTTGGCGGTTATATGAAACATATAACCGCACGGAGGTTGTTCACCGTGTGTCTTAGATAAGATACGCCGATAGAATATGCATGTGTTCTATTCATCATATGGTAGATAATATACCTTGGAATCGCTTCTATCTTCTACTTAGTAGCTTCTCCTGCCTAAGCTTGGCTTGGGCCTTCGTCCACTGTGGTACCCATTATGTAACCTCCGAATCTCTACGACCTGAGGTCGCACCTCAAAGGTTACGACCATGAAGACGTATGGTCTTTTATATATTAAAGATAATATATAGAGGTTTTAATCTCGCTCGCCAGCCCCGAACTTTAAATGAATAGGTCGTGTGAACACCTTTCTTCCGATGGAATCGACGGATGACGCTTATTAAATACAAGGGCATTTGAAGCGGTTTGTATTCACTTTAAAGTTGAGAACTTTGCCTTGGGATTTGAAGAGTTTCGTGTCCGTTGGACTTTTTGGGTAACTCCTTATTACGGTTTAGGATTTCAAGCTTATAAAACCCTTTGTAAACTTAGGTTTTTTCACTTCCTCCTTTATTTTCTCATCTTCCGAGTAAAAACTACCTCCGACCTCCTTTGCTTTTCTCACCCAAAAGAACCTAATCATGTCTGACCAAATCACCAACCGGTCTGCTTCACCTAAGTGAGAAAAAGTTGAGAATCTGAGAAGATCGGATGCTCCCAAGAAGGATGTGATTTCTTGAGATCCGCGCTTGGGGAACATTCCCGAGCAAAGGAAGATGGAGAAATTCTGTTTTTCTCGCATATATCGAATGCGGATTTCGCTACTAATTCACTCCTTCCTTCCTCAAGTTTTGGAGTATTATGGAGTTGAATTGGAGAATCTGCCCCAATGCCATCGCCAATCTCAGATTTTTATCTATCTCTCAAGCGCATTTGGGGATTCCAGATCCGATCTATTCAGTACTACTACAGATGACAAAGTCCGAAAAGCGATTGGGACGCTCGAGAGTGCACCTTGCGCCTCCATGATGGAAAGTCGATGAGTACATTTTTATGTACTCAAAATCTTTGTGGTCGCGTGGAAGAAGAGCTGGTTCTATACGAAGGTCACGAAGAAAGACAACCTTTATTATTCTCGTAAGAAGGCTCGAGAATCCGAGATGGCGCCTCTACAGAGAAAGAGGGAAATGTAGGGAAATGGGTCAAGCAATCAAGTTTAGTGTCAAAGGTCTAACATCTTGGCATGTGGTGAAGGATTTTTCCACGCACGGTTAGCCTTTGAAGGCCCGAGCACATAAGATGCTCCGTACATTGGTCGTGATGATACGACTGAGACTCTAAAGATGGTAAGCCATTTTAATGATTCGACACAGCTTATCTATTTCGCTTGATTATTTCTTAACTATTTCATTTTACCTTTATAGCTCTATCTACTAATGAGATTAGAAGCCGGATCAAGATGATTCATACGAGAGCCCGGCGATAAGGCTAGTTTTCTCGGATCTTAGCGCCGCTTCACTAAGAGAGGATTGAAAGACTTAAGGTAAAACATCAATCGCTGTCTTGTTATCGACATATTATTTTTGATCGGTGATACCATAAATCCTCTTTGATGTGTAGTCGGTTGGGTTGAGAATCAACAAGGTCACCGAGAGATGTGAGCCAATTAATGATCCGATCTCCCTTCACCACACAGATGTAAGCCTTCTAGAGGTAGGTAATCAACACCAATAATATTTTGATAAATTATGTTTATCGCCTAACTATCTTTGATGATGAATTTAGGCGGTCATCGCATCTTCCAAAGAAGGTCATCGAGAACCTCCAAAGGTTTCACCGAGGCCATCGCTGTGGAGGTCGACGATCTACATCTACCGACCCGCAATCATGGACCTCAACCAAATGGTCGCGATATCGCTTATGATTTCCGATCGCTGGATGTGCAAGACCTAGTCAACCCTACCGCTTTAAAACCGTGAGATCGCTGACAGAAGAGGAAGGCTAGCGCAACGAACTTTAGTTCGATGCGCTATAAGGGTAAATTCTAAAAACAACAAGGTATATATATAAAATAAAGAGGTCGATTTATACATACCTTGGATCTTCCTTACCTTCTCTCTCTCTCGCTTTACATCTTCTCGTGTTCCTGGCCGTGTCCGATCAGAGCACCCTCGTGAAGAAGTTCCCGAGGTAGAGGTGGTCGTGGAGGCTCCCACTGTGATACTCCTAAAGCAAAACTACCGAGGATGAAGTAGCAAAGAAGCCCCGAGCAGTGTTTCAAGATCTACTCAGATCCTCTAGTAATCCTTACTCCTTCTCCGAGGTAGTCATCCCTGAGACCTCAACAGTTCCACCTCCTCCAGAAATACTTCTGTGTTAACAAATTCCTTTTCTCCCGATTTATCGAGGGTAAGGAACTTGATGAAGCTCGGGAAAGATATCGACCATCAAGCCAAGATTGGTCCAGATACCATCTTTTCCGAATATAATGTTATAGCATTCTGTAAGTGTTCTACGACTATCTCATAACTCTTTCTTTTGCGCTTTGAAAGCTTGCTAAAGAAAGGAATTTTTGTTTTTGTAGCATTTGGTCGAAAATTATGTCGTGATCTGAGGACTGACCCAAATAATAAAAACTTTGGAGCAAAACACCGATCCGAGAAGTAAGTACATTTTCTTTTGATCTCCTAAGGTTTATTATCTTGATTCTCCTTATAGATTATCCTTCTTTCTATCATATTTGATAGATTTAGAGAAAATTAAAGAAGAGATCAAGGCCAAGGAAGCCCTAATAATAAAGCCGAGGAAGAAAATCGAGTAAAGACCGGCCGATCGAGCATGCGATGACCAAGCAAAAGAGGTTTTCACTCTTGTGAGAAGAAAATCAAAGGTAACCTGGTCGAGACCCAACCAAGATTCCATAACTCCAATTGTAAAGAGTACATTAATTTTGTTTATCTACTCGTGCAGTAAAAATCAGAGCACTTGAACGAGCGGAGAAGACCTCGATTTTGAGCGTGGCCAAAAGGAAGCTTTTGTATTTGGCCTTGATGAGGAGATCAAGGCTCTTAACAAGATGATCTTCGATATGGGATCAGGATCAAGCTTGCCTTCTTTAGGAGATCCAAATGAAAAGATGGACTACTTTAGTTAACTTTTGGAAGATCTCAAAGGTCTGCTCAAAACTATGAGGGAAAACCATACCTGCACAATGAAGGAAGCTATTGTAATCGAGTTAGTGTTGCTTTAGCAAAACTAAAGGCTTCCGATCCTCTCTAACCTTAAAGTCGTGGAAGAGGACTTCGATCGCTTCTGAGAGTGAAGCAACAAAACTTTTCGAGGAAGTAAAACCTCTGAGAGAAAGTTGTGGGAAATGGAAGTCGGATCTCCATCTCATAGCGACCACCGAGGTCCTAATATGTAAACAGATGTAACATTAGACTATGTAAAATGAAAACTTACCTTTTATCAAAGAAGATCCCGCTTGTCAATGTTGTTAAATACTCATATATCTCCTAGCCCCGATCGCTATGTTAGTAGATGAACGTTACTAAAAGAAAGCAGAGACCAGAAATTGAGTAATAACGATGACCATGGTAAGAATGTCGATAATGTCTATGACAACGATCTAGGAAATACTAGGAAATCATATGGTCGGAACCAATGACGATTTCGACTAGTCTAGATCTTGTCCATTATCAAGTACTATGAAATACCACTTGTAGTCGATAGACATAACAAAGACCGGATTTTGCCGATAAGAAGATATGCATTAAGAATGTATGCAAGAAATGAAATGAAGAGAAAAGTACCGTTGTTTAGGAAATATTCTGATCTGGTCGCATCAATCTTAAGAACTAAAGATGTGTAAAATATTTCGCAAACGTGCTCATACTCAAACCGATCGCAATGAGGATCATAGGAAAACGACCGTCACTAGGAAGCTCCTTCCAGCAAGGTGACCACGGCAGAGAGGAGAGACTTCACCAGAGGTTTTCTCGTGTCCCACCAAGAGCCAAACTTGAGTAGAAATGTAATGTTGAAATAAAATAACAATCTTCAAATTCAAGAAAGAAACGAAACCAAGTAAATTGTCCGAGTTGGTGCTCTTTATACTGTATGATTCTTTAAGAAAAGAATGTCTCGTCGTGAGTGTGTATCATTGAAGCAATGATCACGCCTAAAACCAAAGGTGGTCGGTGACATTCAAGTCAAGAACCATGAGTAGTGGAGATCCTATCAAAGGAATATCTGAGAGAATGAGAGTCTTCTCCACCAACCAAAGAACGGAATGGCATACGACCGATGCGACAAATAATAAGCATAAACAACCATACTTATCGCTTTAAAGGAAAAACATCTTTATTGAAAAAGAATGTAAATGAAATACATGAAATTAAACATAGAACTTACGCAATTGATCAATATTCCAAGAATTAGACAAAACTTGCCCATCGGTCATAGCTAATCGCATCGATCCTCGCCGTAACTTCGACCACGCAGTATGGACCTTCCCACTTAGGTGAAAGTTTGTTACACCGCTTGGTTCTCGAATTTTCTAAGAACCAAATCACCTATAGTTAGGTCGCGAGGTTGCACTTACGATCGTAGTACCGACGCATAGCTTGGCCGGGTAGATCGATCGTAGCAAAACTTGGTTTCGCTGCTCTTCAAGAAAATTGATGTCGCTGCTCACACCGATCACTTTCGAAAAGGAATCGCCGAGCGTAACCAATTTTAAGCTCGAGGAAGCATGGCTTCGCCCAGAAACCATAAAGAATGGTGTTTCACCGGCCGCACGACTAGTCGTGGTACGAACGACCCATAATACGAGGGAAGTTCTGAACCCAAGCTCTCGATCGAATTAATCGATCGAATACTCGCCGCTTGATCCCTTGCATTATGATACCATTGGCTCGCTTAATCGCTCCATTGCTCGTGGATGAGCAATAGAAGCTAAATGTATCTTGATACCTAGTTCTTCGCTGCATTTGGAAATTGCCGCTGAAAATCGGCACCGTTATTAGTGATTATACGATCGGTACACCAAACCGTAATCACGCTTTTTGTTAGGAACCTCTTGGCGCTTCGCTTGTAGTTTTTATAACCGGCTCGGCTTCGATCCATTTAGTGAACGTGTCAATCATAACGAACAGGAACTCAAAGCCCCCGGGTGCTCTTGGGAAAGGTCCTAATGTCCAAATTCCCTGTGCTGCAAAAGGCCAAGAAAGAGGAATTGTTTGCAAAGCTTGAGACGGCTGATGTACTTGTCGACTATGAAACTGACATTGTATGCACTTCGTCACCAGCTCTTTTGCATCATGAAGGGCAGTTGGCCAGTAGTATCCTTGCCTAAAGGCTTTACCAACCAAAGTTCTATAGGAATGATGTGCTCCATGACTTCTCCATGAATTTCGCTAGCAATTTAATGCCATCCGAGTGAGATATGCATCTCATCAACACCGTAAGATCCTCGCTTATACAAGGTACGCTCAATGAGAGTGTATGATTTGGCTTTTCGTGCAATGCGATCAGCCTCTACATCATCTTCTGGAATTAGGTCATGTCAAGATAATTGTAGATCGATGTCATCCATCTCTACCGTGGTCGTGATGGCGCCAACCATCATCGACTGTGGAGCATCCATGTTCGCAGAATCGAGGTGTGCAACCTCCTTGCTAACATCTATGTCCTCGAAGGCTCGACTACCGAGGGTGAATCGAAGCTCGAGAAAACTCCGGCGGACAGATGTCCGTGGAAGCCATCCGCCAACCGTCCGCCGAAAGTTTTTTTCTAGGAATGTGTTGATCCGAAACCAAGAAATGCTTTTCGAAGTTTCAGATTCCGCCGATATGATGACATCTTGGTACTAGAGCATTGATACTCTTTCCTAATTGATTCGCTACTAGATGAGAATCGCTTTCACTAGCAACTGCGAATCCCGAGCTTAACGAGCCGCTCAAGTCCGCCAAGAAACCTTCATATTCTCGCCACATTATTAGTAGCAGAAAGTTAAACCAATGACGACTTTATTTGTTCACCAAGAGGGGAAATCAAGACGACCCCACTTCGAGCCATGCAACATCAAGGAACCATCGGTACATTGTCCACTCGCCATGGTGCTCGCATCGCCCTTGGGTGGGTTCGTGGTTTGTCCATTCGCAATGAATTCGCTATTGCCCGACTTGATTGTCGTCGTGGGACAAAATGGAGATCGAACGCCCCAAGCTCAACCGCCATTTTGATATTCGCCCGATGACTCCTCGCTTCCCAGACTTGACCAAGGGGATATCCAGAGGTACGCACCACTTTGTGGGCCCGAAAATAATGCCTTAGTTTTCTTGAAACCATAAGGAGACCATAGAGCAATTTTTGTACCGCAGATACCTTTCTTTGGTCCATGTAAGACTTCACTTACGTAATATATTGGTCGTTGAACATTGTCTCGTTTCTACGACCAAGACACCACTAACCGCTTGTGGCGCTGCAACCACGTAAATTAGTAATGTTTCTCCCAATCTTGGAGAAACTAAGATTGGGGACTCGTAAGATACCGCTTTAATTCTTCAAAGGCGCCGCTTGCTTCTTTAGTCCATTCAAACTCCCATGTTTCCGAGAAGCTTAAAGAAAGGTAGTCCTTTTTCGCCTAACCTGCTATGAAACGACTTAACACCGCCATACAACCGTTAACTCGACTTCTTCTTGTGGTTGATCACGATCCGATCGATGGCGCGATTTTCGTTGGATTTGCTTCAATGCCTCTAGCTGAAACTAGGAACCCAAGAAGCTTTCCGACTAAACTCCAACACACATTTCTCGGATTTAACTTAAGGTTATGACGCCTTAAGTTATTGAAAGTCTCTGCGTGTCTAGAATATGATCCCCGCCATGACGCTTTA
>JAYEVH010000224.1:0-145761 GCA_036346255.1 Ampelocalamus luodianensis
ACGACTGCATCATCAACGAGGCTTCAAGATTCCGACCCACCCGAGGGCTAAAGGTCTTTGCATCAACCTTTGGAATGTTGCACCAAAGATTCTTGAGACCAAATGACATTTTTACATAACAAGAAGTACCATATGGGGTGATAAAGGAAGTTTTCTTCATCTTGTTTACTCATATTGATCCGTGGTACTCGAATAAGCATCCAAAAACTTAACAACTCACACCCGTAAGTAGAGTCTACAAGTTGATCAATGCGAGGAAGGGGAAAGTCATCCTTCTGACAAACTTTATTAAGATCTGTAAAGTCAATACACATTCGCCATTTCCCATTGACTTTTCTAACCATTATAGGATTGGCGAGCCACTCGGGTGGTCGACTCACGAATGAACCCACTTTGAGAAGCTTGTTGATCTCCGATCGATTGCTTTTTTCGATCAAAGTAAACGCCGTAGCTTCGCTGACCGGTTTTTTGTTAGGTTGTAGAGCTAGCCTATGCTCGATCACTCGGGACTCGCATGTCTGACGCCGCCATGCGAATACGCCCCGATTAGCTCGAGGAAGGAGACGAGCGACTCTTCCTATTTAGGGTCGAGTCCGTCCCGACCAAGATCTTGGCACCCTCTCGAGAAGTGCTTCCATCGAGTTGTACCTCTTTCAACCGGTCAAGGTTTTGGTGTCATCTTCGCCTTGAACTTTTGACCGCATGTTAACGGTGTTAGTTCCTCGGTCGGAAGTTCATCGACCACTCTAAACACTTCCGATCGCATGCGAGGCTATCTTTCGATCACCTCGACCGTGATTACACCTTTCGTCCCAAAGATTTTCAAACTCGATAACCGTAATGCGTGGCTATCGTGAACTTTGCTAAAGCCGACGACCGAGAATTGCATTGTATGCGCCTCAAGTTCACCACATCGAATGAAACTTTTCTCGCTCGAAGTTGTCGGGTTTTCCGAACGTAACTAGTAGGGACAAGTGCCCTATTGGTTTAGCAAGAGACCTGTGCACTATGCCGTGAAAGGCATATTTCACCGTTTTACCTTGGATTTGGGAATCGATATCTTCTAAAGCACTTGCAAATAGAATATTCAAAGAACTACCCCATCTATCAAAACCCGATTAACCTTGCGCTTATTAATAGTAGGCTCAACGACAATTGGAAACCTACCGGTCGAGTTGAAGGAATAGGTAGTCTTCTTTGTCAAGGAGATTATTGTCTCCACCACCTTGAAGGTTTAACGCGATCGGGTTCTGTAAGGTTGACCTCTCGCCCATGGCTTTCAGTGACGCCCGACTGACGAAGAAGACCCACCAAGATCACATCAACTGTGTGCCGAGGTTCTTGGTACTCCATCTCTTCGCCACCATCTTTGTCCTTCTTGGAGCTTGTTTCCGAGCTCTTGAATCGACGGAGTGGTCCTTACCGCATAATAATCTTCCGCCTTCTTTTGCCAAGCGCGATAATTGCGCAAATCGTGTCCTCGCTTGGTCGATGAAGAGGACACCATTTTTTATTTTTCTTGTAACCATTAGTCTGAGCTTTGGCCTTGCCACGACTAGTATAATCTTTTCTTCCTTTTGTAGATTTTTCAAGAACAATGTAACCTCTTTGTCGTTGGCTCGCCATGTTTCTTTTTCTTGAGAGTCTTTTAGTTTCTTTTCCGCCTATCTAAGCCAAAGTTGGGGATCTTATCCTTCGATCAACAAATTGCTCCACTCGACCGCTTCATCGGCCGAGCGCATTTGTCACCATGTCGAAGAGCTCGATGGTTGTTCGTGGAGGATGTATAGCTAAATCCTCCGTAAACCTTCGATTTCTTAATCCCGCTTGAAGGCTTGGATAACTAAGATTTCGTGACCTCTCGATATTGAGTTACTGACTTGGCTAAATCTTTTAATATATCACGAGAGTCTCGCTTGATTTTTGCCGATCCTATGGAGATCGCCTTCCTTTCCGTGACGATCATACGCACTCTAAAATTTGCAATTAAAAGGTCGCAGAGTTGCTCCTAAGTATACACGGATCCGATCGAAGGTTAAGCAACCAAGATCGGGCCGATCCTTCTAATACTATAGGAAGATAATTCGCCATTACATTTTTATCACCACCGCACTCGAGAGCGGTGGTGTATATCCGAGAAATTTAAGGATTTTGGGTCCCATTGAATTTATCCATATTGGCCGGCCGAACCTATTTGGCCAACGCATACCGAGCCCCGCCGAGAAAGCTCGACACCGTGATAGTTTCGTGGCGCCTTCTTTGAAAAGGCGCCGATTGTAATCGATTGAGATCGATTTCAGGAAATGCATTGTCGATGCTCCAATGTTCCGATCCGGCCGTGGACGTTAGTAAAACGCCGACCGCTTGTTCGCCGGGATGATGCCGAGATCACCTGTGTCCAAGCGATGGTTCGCCTCGACGGCGATGGCGAGGATTCTTGAAATAATCTCCTCCTCATGACCGTTGGTCGGAATCGCCGAGGTGGTCGCAGTGTCAATTGATCCCCAACGCGACCATGTAGGTTTCTCGCTGGGAAGAATGCCGTGATGAAGTCATGGTTCGACTTTGCGGTGCCTTCGCTCCCGATAAGCTTCGGCGCCGCATTGTCTGCTGGATAATCTCCGATACTTGACTCGCGAGTTGGGCAAAACTCGAGTCTCGCCAGGCAGGTGGTCAAGTATTTAAAATATCCCCGACTCGGCCGCAGTTTTGTATAGTTACCAAGGTCTCGAGGATTTCGCCGTAAGAAGGTGTTTGATGGCTTACATCCTCCGACCTTCCGTGGATCTTGCCCGGTCCTCACATTGGTTTGGGAAGGATCAAGCGTATTAACCGTGAACATCTACCGCTCACACCTCCAGATTTGGTGCTTGACCACCCGCATCATCTCCATTAGGACGTGGTGGCGAGGCAATGTGTGGAGGACCGCATACGCATTGTGATCCGTATCTCGATCGCATTGACCTCGTGCTTCCAAAGAGCGTCCTCCGATGAGCTTCCATCGTAATCAACGAGAGCCTCTCGCAGCTTCGCGAAGCTTCCACGACGAGAGCAACGTGATCAGACCTCCCGAGGTTTTTGAAGGACCTCACCGATTCGCGAATCGATCGAATCGTCGAGCTTTATCATCCCCACTTGGTTTACGCACCAATGGAGGTTTCATTGACACCGCCACTAAGTGTCGCTGGCTTCGAATTACTAGAAGCCGTGAGTACCTATCAACCATGATCGCATCAAAGGTATGTTGAACTTCGGTTGCGTGTTGAATTTTCGTCACCTTTCTTGCCGTCCAAAGGGCCGCTTGTCGAGGATTTGGGGTGTTCCAACTGGTCGAAACACTTCTCCGAGACCACCACCGATCGAGCGTGTGTCTTCATCCATCCGGTTGTTCGCCGATTTCGCCTCGGGCGAGCCGGCAGAGGAGGATGATGAAGGGATTCTGCTTTCTCCATGACGCGCATACATGCATCCATGTCGAGGTCGCATAGTCCTCCAAGTCGAACCAATTTTCTTCATCCCAACTTCCCGCCATAACCGCATCGATCATCAGACGGGAATGGACAAAGATTTGATGAGCAGAGAAAATCTTTCGAGATTCCACGCCTGCTCCTCACGGACGGCGCCACCGCCGATTTATCAAGACGCCGATCTTACGAAAATAGAAAGGAGAAATGACATGGGAAATCTCAGGAATAATGGACCGCTTTATCAATATGAACTGAATTTACAAGGTATATCCTAAGGACTCGCTTGCCCTCTTGCTAACTCGTAACTATTACACGAATCTATGGCTTGTGCTTTTGTCTTCCTTCTTCTTGCCTTTCTTCCTCCCCTTGATCCGCCTGTGTTCCATCTTTAAATAGCCCTCAAGAGGTGGCGCATTCCGAGAAGGCACTGATGCGGCGCTATGCCCGGTCTGAGTCAAGTGACGGTTGATACAGATCACGCTTGGCGGTTATATGAAACATATAACCGCACGGAGGTTGTTCATCGTGTGTTTTGGATAAGATACGCCGATGGAATATGCACGTGTTCCATTCATCATACGGTAGAGAATATACCTTGGAATCGCTTACCTTCTACGAGTAGCTTCTCCGCCTAAGCTTGGCTTGGGCCTTCGTCCACTGTGGTACCCATTATGTAACCTCCGAATCTCTACGACCAAAGGAGGTCGTGCACTCAAAGGTTACGACCATGAAGACGTATGGTCTTTTATATATTAAAGATAATATATAGAGGTTTTAACTCGCGCCCTTGGATGATACTTCTATGATGAATTGATGTCACAAATGCAATTGGATGTGATATTGTGTATAGATTAATTGTGCCTTGAGCTATTAGATTACCTATTGTTATGTATTGTGTATAGATTGTGCCCTTGGATGATACTTCTATGATGAATTGATGTCACAAATGCAATTGGATGTGATATTGTGTATAGATTAATTATGTCTTGTGCTGTTAGATTACCTATTGTTATGTATTGTGTATAGATTGTGCCCTTGGATGATACTTCTATGATGGATCCTCGATCTCTTTCTATAAAGTTCTAAGCAAAGTTCGCTATGCCTTTAAAACCGACATCATATATATATATATTATGTATATATTGTTCGTAGTCCTCACTAGGGGTCGCCCACGCAGATGAGGAGGATGAGACAGAGCCACGACAACTTCATCGAGCCCTCGCAAGTTCAAGAAGCATAGCCGCCGAGAGCGCCAGACATCCAATTATCCGATGTTATCGACAGTAATTGGACGCCGTTGTGTTCGTAAAGTGACATGGACGCACAACTACTCCGATCGTATCACCACGTTACTTTTCGAACACACGACGCCCAATTACCGCCGACGACATCCGTAATTGGATGTCGTAATTGGATGTCCCGACGCCTCTTGGCACCATGTTTCTTGAACTTGCAGGCTCGATGAAGTTGTCCGTAGTCGCCGCCTCATCCTCCTTATGTTGCGTACGATCTATCAAAAGTGGCTAAGGGACTACGAATATATATATATATATATATATATATATATATATATATATATATATATATATATATAATATATGATGCCGATTTAAAAGCACAAGCAACCATCGCTTGAGACTTTATAAAGAAAATCATCACGCATTTGTTTCACTACAAATCGCCTATAGAGAAAAGTCATCACGCATAGCTTTCAGCTACAAACCGCCTATAGAGAAAAGTCATCATGCATTTGTTTCACATACAAATCGCCTATAGAGAAAATCATCACAGACGGTTTCATACACAAACCGTCTGTGATAGTTACCTATCACGATGGTTTGTGTATGAAACCGCTCGTGAAAGTTCATCGCCGCAGACGGCTTTAAAACCGCTCGTGATGACTCATGTCATCATCGACCAATAGACTCGCATACCACTAAACCGCTCGTGATGGCGTTTGAACCGTCTCGTGAAGACCATTTCGTAGTAGTGCATGAATCTCTCTCTCTATCTCTCGCTTGAATGAGATTAAAATGTTTGAATTTGAGGCTTTATTGGATGATGATGACAAAGCTACAAAGTGAGTAAATGGCTAGTTATGTATCGCTACTGGGTAAATGATTATTTAATCACTTCACACTCTGATATCTATATATATGCTCGAGACGCCCGAGCATAGCGTAGAACTACTACCTCCATCCATTCTTTTCTTCCTTCAAAACCCGTGTTGTTATATTGCGCCGCTCAACTCGTCGACTCTTCTTCTCGATGTGCACCGTGAAGAAGGGGAGCAATATCTCCGAAGCCGCTGCCGTGAAGACCGCACGGGTCGCAATAAGGTTTCGGGCAACACACATCTACGTGACCGCCGCCACGATTCATCTACGCTTTTGCATCGCATCGAGTCCGCGCTTACACTGCTGTTCTTCATCGAACTCATCGCAAGTCTTTCGTGTGACCGATTGATCGATTTATATTTTTTGGCATATATTGTGAAGTACAATGAGTTATCTACTATTAGTATTGATTTAAGCATCATTAGTCTTTGTAATATATGCTTTCTATTTAAATATGGAATTAAAATATTACCCTCATGTTCAACATTTTTTCACTTATCCCAAGAGGGTTAACTTATAAGTGCTACAATTTTGGTCAACAAGCATTATATACTAGTGTAACTCAATGTAAACTGGTAATATGGTACTTAAGACTCGGTATTATATTATGTTATTTACCTTGCTCCACAAGATGGCTACAAGCCGTCAATTATAACCGGTTGACCTAACACCCGCTCCTGCTCATCAATATATAGAGCCAACCTCTTGATTTGCTCTATCACTGCAACACTCTGCTATAAATATGGCCACCCATCTTGCTTCCATCTCCCCACTACACACTTTGCAAGCAGCAGAACATAGTAACCAGATATGCTTTTCCATTCTTTTAGCAAACAATATGGTGATTCTCGTAAAAAAAAGAAAGAATATGGTGATGGGAATGAGAGGCTCTGGGAAAGAAACTACCAGTGCGGAAGATATGCTCAAGTTTCCATATTAATGGTGCTCGAGGATTTCTCAACATCGGAGCTACCAATAGCACAAATAGGAAGCCAAGCGAAGCACGATGCAATTTCTGAAAGAAAAACAGTAAATTTGATTAGTCGCACGCATAGATCACATGTATGGCGGACTTGTTCACAGGGTCGAGTGACTTGATCACCAGAGTGTTTGAATAACACGCAATATAATCTCATCAAGTGCCGAGTTGGATGGTGCACTGTGGATATCATGGAGATATACTCAATCTTATGATGATAATAAAATTGGTAATAATATTAATAGTTTGTTGAAATACTCGTTTTCAGCAAAGTTCAGTAAAATTGGTTTGTCTGTAATAGACGAGCGGATTTTACCGTTAGCTACGAGTATTGTTCATCGAGTATCGCTTATTCCAAGCATCGAGATACGAGTAATCGCTTATTCCGGTAATCGTAGTTCGAGTATTGGATGGTCGGGAATACCGAGCACTGCGCTACGAGTACTGTTTAGAGAGTACTGTAGCTATGAGTACTGTTTATTCCGAGTACTGTAGCTCAGAGTACTGAGTGCTCGAGAATTCCGAGCACTGCGCTTCGAGTACTGTACCTATGAGTACTATTCATGAGTACTGTAGCTACAAGTGTCGAGTGGTCGTGGACTCGTCAGACATCGGTCGTGACACCGGTCATAAACAAGGGTCGTGGACTTTGGTCGTAAATAGTGGTCGAGACATTGGCCGAGAGAAGTGGTTCTAGACACCGTACATGTTTTGCATGATGCATATTTTAACTAACGTGAGTCAAGTTGCAAAGAATTTGTTCTCATAATAGATTTCTTGGTCTATTCTTGTGCAAATGACTTGATGGTCAACTATGGTCACTAGTGAGAAGGATAGAAACTTAGTTAGAGATACTCACCGTTGACAAGCACAATCAAATCCCAAGGATTTGCACCAAATTGCCAAGGAGATGCTCTCATCCAGAGTGCATGCCTATCCTGTATAGTTTTCAGTAAGATAGTACAAACAAATACTTACAGTAGAATCATGTAGCTAATACCAGCATTGCAGAATTTAACGACAGAAAACACAACCAAAATGTAACACCGCAATTTTCGCATTTTTTGAATTTTCAATATCTAAAATATCATTTTTGGATTTTCTGGAATCAATTAAAGCTTAATTTGAATATTTAGAAATTAAAATAATTTAATATGAATAATCCAAACAATAATTAAATCCAAAATTATTTTATTTGGGTTCCTTTAGTTCTATAGTATTTTCTAGATTTTTCTTAGATTTTTCCGAGCTAAAACTGAGTATATAAAGTGTGATTTTAGCGATGCCAAGCGTATGATGGAGATGTTGTCGACGGACAAGTAGTGTCTAGAAAGGACATGTTTCGATATTTGGGATCGATGCTACAGCGAGACAGAGAGATTGATGAAGACATGAGCCACAGAATTAGAGCGGAGTGGGTGAAATGGCGCCAAGCATCGGGTGTCCTGTGTGACAAAAAAAGTTCCTCAAAAGTTAAAGAGTAAGTTCTATAGAACTACGATCAGACCTGCGATGCTATATGGAGCAGAATGTTAGGCGACTAAAAGACAACATATACAGAAGATAAGTGTAGCGGAGATGAGGATACTGCGGTGGATATGTGGTCACACAAGACGAGATCGAATCCACAATGAGAATATACGTGATAGGGTGGGGGTAGCACCAATTGAAGAGAAACTTATCCAACATCGCTTGAGATGGTTTAGACATCTCTAACGGAGGCCTTATGAGGCACCGCTACGAGTGAAATTTTAAGACGATCAAAACGTAAGAAGAGATGTAAGTCACCAAGACTAACGTGGGAGGAAGCAGTTAAAAGAGATTTGAGAGATTGGAATATAGCTAAAGAATTAGCTTTGGATAGGAGCGCATGGAAGTTAGCGATCTACGTACCGAAACCATAAGAAAGTTTAGGGGCTGTGTTTTATGCTCTCAGCTTGGATGGCAGGATGTACAGCTTAGGGTTTTAGCCTTGTAAGTTTTTTTTTATTATTATTATTTTATTTGCAAGGCTCTCGTCTCTTTGACTTTGAGGAGGTTTTATTCCTAGTCTACCTCAACTTATTTGAGATCAAAGGTTTTGTTGTTGTTGCTGTAAGTTTCCATTTTATGTGGCTTCTTTGAATTTTTTGAATTTTCTAAAATAGAAAACTATTTAAAATATTGAAAATGATTTTGGGCATAATTCTTTCCTTCCGCCCGTTTCCCTCTCCTTCTCTCCTGGGCCCACGATCCATCTTCTTCCTCGGCCTATCTTGCCTTGCCCACGCTGCCGACCCAACCCAATCCACTTGCCGTCTTGTCTCTGCCGCTGATCTATAAGACCCACATGTCAGCCACCGTGCTTCGTCTCCGTGTCGCCGCCGTCGCCGTGTCCGCGATGAGTCCCAGGGGTTTGTACGACGAGTATACGACCTTATCCCTACTTAATGCTTTCTTGAAACAATAGCAGGGTTGCAATTCTTCAAGGATTTAATTGATATATGCCACTACAAAGATGATGTCTTACAAACGTGCCACTCGAAAGTTTTTTCTTCTAAGAATGCCACTGCATAGTGTGTGATTTTTAGAGCAAAACACTAGCAGGTGGCAGATTTAGATCAATGAAACGAGCAGTGGTATATTAGAAAATTTCCCATTCTTCAAAGAAAAAATAGCAGGGTTACAGTTTTTTACCCTTATGCTTTCTTGTGCGGCTACAACATGTTGCTATACTAGTTCAATGCCCATACTTTGCTACGGATTAAAAAAAATCATAGTTCCGTCATGGAAGGTTGTCAATCATCATTTTACTAAGTGCCACGATCTAGACTGTTGGTGTCCTGCTCGCTGATCCAACGGACATCGAAAAGCGTGAAAAAGACGGACAACGACCAACTCCAATTTTTAATTGTAGAGATACACCGGATATCTGTTGCTTTCCTCTCCGCCTTGCTACTTGAAGTGCTTACTGACTATATTTGTTCATTTTTTTCTGAAAGAAAAGTATGATGAGAATGAGAGGGCATTCAGCTTTGTTCGATACTTTCAATTAACCAGCTCACGACTTTGTTGATTGTAAGCTGGGTTAGGGTCGTGTTTTGGTATTGCTCCGCAATTGCATGCCTTGTCGGTGCAAACGGTGTTTTAGGTAGGAGTTGCAGGTTTGGGGATCCCTTCTTCTACTCTTGGTTTAAATAATAATAATAATTGGTTGACCTAACACCCGCGTTGGCCCTCCTGCTCATCATCAATGTATACCAGCGGCCCGTTCGATCTCTTCTCCGACGACAACACTCTGCTATAAGTACGACCACTCAACTTTCTTTCTCTCTCTCAATACAACACCTTGCTAGCAGTACAACATAGTAACTAGAAAGTTTTGCATTTTTTTTTTTTGTCTAAGGAAGTTGTGATGGGAATGAGAGGTCCCGGAAAAGAAACTACCACTGAGGAAGAAGCCTGAAGTAAGTTTTCTGCACTAATGCTGCTCAGGGCTTTCTTCATTGCGCACACTTCATAGTCCAAACTTTCTGCACTAGTCGTACTCTTGTGGCCGGCGTTGTGGATTGTTGTGTCCAATCCTTCATTATCTCCAACTGAAATTAGGAACTGAAATCGCATAATATTTTGGCCAGGTATTATCAGTTGAATGAGATTTTAATTCAGCAACATGGCAGTCAACAAAAGTTTGCTGGTTACTCCAGCAATATGAGGGTGCAGATGACACACTGGCTGCACTGTACCAAGGCACCAACACAATGATCAACGCTAAGCATGGACAGTCAGTTTGGATCATCATTAAGTAGTTGCTACTTTTGTAATTTACCTAGACAGAGCAACTCAAGCATGAATTTGTTCAAAGCATTTGTGATAAAATACTTGTTGAGTAAGGTAATTTATATCCTAACCTATTAGGATTTAGAGAGGTGTGATATAAGCATTACTCATCCAAAGTAGAGGCACACAAGACGATTAAATGGTAGGTTATTCTTTTGCACTGATTCTTGTAGATTCTTGTATAGAGCAAGAATCTGAAGGTCTTAAAAAAGTTCGAAAGGGTTACGAGAGAGCGACAATCTCTTGTACATTTTTTAGGTCGTGCTTAACAAATTTGCGGTTAGCTTTGCTAAATCTTTCTCTCTCGTTGTGTGATTGCTTCGTCGCCGTTATTTCGGTTATCTCTATGAGATTTATCTACTCTATTCTTGATACCGTGCATGCTCCCCCCGTATCTCACAAACTCTGATACGATCAAAGCTGCTGCACATAAGAAGCAGTATTACAGTACTGAACACATATAAACCAAAGATCCAATGGGAAGCGCATACAAGGTCCAGTGGTGGATCAGATTCTTGACCTACTAATTTTGTTATATACCTTGCACCACCAGATGATCAGAGAAGCCATTAGTTATGATTGGCGGACCTCACACCCTTAGTCCTCTGGTCATCAATATATACGAGCAGACCTCTTGATTTTACTGCATCACTGCAACACTCTGGCACTCTGCTATAAATATGACCACACATCTTTCTTCCATCTCCCAATAGGACACTTTGCTAGCAGCAGAACATAGTAACCAGATAAGCTTTTGCATCCTTTTACCGAATAAAATGGTTGATGGGAATGAGAGGCCCAGGAAAGAAACTGGCTGCGCGGTAGATCTTCGGTGTCGGTTTCCGCGCTAATGACTGCCAGCGAGCATGCCTAAGCCGTTGTATGTTGGCACTGTGGATCCAATCCATCCTTATTCGCCTGCAAAGGAAGTTCAGACGATGACAAAAGAAAAGCATCTATTTGGCATTAGCTAAGCACGGTGCCCTTTCTTATTCTAAGAAGAAGGTGGCCAGGAACACCTAACATCAGCTGTGTAATACAACTCTGAACCATTCTAATCTTGTGAATAAGATAGCATCTGAGATATCTGGATATGTATGTAGCACCGGTCGCCAAATACTAAACCTAAATACTGACCTAAATAAGATGCTAAGGAGCAAATCCAAAATGTGGTAACGAATAGGTACGACCAATAAAAATGATATACGATTTGTTTTCTCAAAATCGTATACAATTAGTGTAATTACTCAAATTAAGCCATCCAATACGGATACGATTGTCTTCTGTGCCAATGCCATGGTTCTTGTACATCAGGCTGCAATGACGTATATTTTCGAACTTTAAGGGAACGATACCTAGAGAATGGGCCAAACACACTGCCTTCTTTTTTCGGCAGAAAAGAAAGAAGAAAACTGAATCCATTCATGATCGATCGCTTGATCCATGGACTCGGATCGACAAGGAAATCGGCCTGCGACACAAGTATGGCCCAATCAGCCCAAGCCGTCCCTGTATCTTGTCCTTCACGGCTTCACGCCCAGGTTTCGGTCAGTTTTCACTCTAGTCATCGCGAGAAAAAAACATTGCTTAGGATAGAAGAGAGCAATATCCGCCCATATTCAATCTGTTTTCACCCTTAATCATTTTACGCCCTTCATGATTTCACATCAGGTTTCAGTCGGTTGACTTGTGTGTACAATAATAACTAACAACAGAGGCATAGAGCTAGAAATATAGTGAGCTAGCCATTAAGGATTCGGTGTGATACTATCATCAATGTATCACACGGGCGATGTTTATGTATACCAAGAAGATGCTAAGATGCTCGCTGACGCAACGTCTTAGAAGATCAAGCCTTGCCGGAACCTCTACTTGTACAGGCCTCACTTTCTCCTCGCCTCAATCCCAGCCGTTCATTTCCATCCACGAATGGCTCCTGGGCATGTGCAGTTCTTGCCTTTTGTTTATCAACTTTCGAGGAAATTTGTTTTCTGACAATCATATACAATTAGTGCAGTTACTCAAATTAAGCCATCCAATATGGATAGGATTGTCTTATGTGCTAATGCTTTGGTTCTTGTGCATCAGGTTAGGGCATCTCCAATAGTATATTTATTATCGTCTCTTAACTATTCCACGTCAACAAATTCCTATATGGAGTAGCGAGAGCACATGTCGTCTCTTTCTGAAGAGACTGTCGTACACGCGAAACAAGATATGATATATTAATCTACTCTAATTAACATGTAAGCCCATTTTAAAGAAAAATTATAAAATATAAATGTTGAAGAGTGTACTAGAAACTATCTATTGAAGATGTTGTCTTTAGAGATGATGTAGCATATGTTAGAGTCAAGGTTATCTTTAACTATTAGAGATGCCCTTACAATGACATAAAATTTGGAACTCTAAGGGAACGATTCCTAGAGAATGGGCCAAAACACACTGCCTTCAGCAAATGTCTGATGTCGCCAGAAAGTTTAAAGAACATGTGAAGTGGCATTCCTTAAAAAAAAAACAACCTGACATCAGTTTATTCAACTTCCATAACTACGGGATAATGAAGTAGCTTTGATGGTTACAATCACATATAATTTTGGAATCCATCTGTTCTATTATCTTTCGGGGAACATCATTTACATCTTCATTTTCTATACACGTTTAGTGCACCTGTGCGTATCAAAACAGTAGAATGACAGTGATAACCCATGGTTTTCCGGTTGCACGAGATTTTAGTTCACAACATTGCGGTCAACAAAATATTTGGCAGTGACG
This sequence comes from Ampelocalamus luodianensis, assembly GCA_036346255.1. Classification (NCBI taxonomy): domain Eukaryota; kingdom Viridiplantae; phylum Streptophyta; class Magnoliopsida; order Poales; family Poaceae; genus Ampelocalamus; species Ampelocalamus luodianensis. Next base: position 13,158 of record JAYEVH010000224.1, read on the forward strand.
AACGATATGAGTATGTGACGACCCCAAAATAGGCCGACAAAATACTCGCAACTGCCTTGGAAGATCAGTTGCAAGCAGAGTGTGCATCATACCTGCTCGCGCTTTTACAGTAAAACCAAACTTTATTTATTTACAAGAGTGAAGTTTGGCTTAGCAGCCTGGTTTACAATACCGGGGCGGCAAAGAGCAAAGCTTATATCACAGGACAAAAGACATCCAAGAACCACAGGCATGCTTAAAGCATAGTTTAGACCTAAAACGTGAAATCATCACCTCCTGGAGAGTCGTAGAACTCTCCCTCAAGAGGTGCTTCAGCTTCTTCTGTCATATCTTCTGATGTGGTTTAAGCAAGTATGAGTCCATTGGTACTCAACAAGTGTTGGACCAGAACGGCGACTAGAGGGGAGGGTGGATAGGAGCTATACTCTTTTTCGACAATTGACCGATTTCAACTTCTTGTTCTCCTCAATAACTACGAAAGCTATAAAGATCAACACAAGCACAATAAAGTCTTCCGTTGAAACCGATAAACCCCGAAGCAAAAGAACCAAAATCAGCAAATGGCTCAAGGCGCACACGCCCGATCGATTTCCTCATGGCCGGTCTAACCTGTGGCCGGCTGGTCCGACCGCCCTTGCTGGCCGGTTTGACTGGGCGGTTTGACCGCCTATGGTGGAGGTTTGACCGCTCGTGCCCTGACACTAGCCCGCGAAGATCACAAAAAGATCTAATTTCCTACTTGGTGATTCAAATCGCTGAAATTTTAACCATAGCTCATCAAGAAGGTCGAAACCTATTCCAATCAACGATCGGAAGATCAAGCTAAGGTTCCATGAATTTCTTAGATAGGGTCAAGAAGGCACGAAAACCAGTGAAATTTAAACTTTGATCCAAAAACTTGCTCGTGGGAGAATGATGATCAAGATGATCCTAAATATATTCCCACATGTCCTAGCAAACTAAACCACACATATGAAGATCAAGAAAACAAAAGAAACAAACAAAATCCCAAAAAGTATCAAAGAGAGAGCAAGAACAAGAAAAAATTCATTTTGAGGAAATGTTGCTTGGATTGATTTTAGAAAAATATTGGTTTACAACCACTACCCCACGGAGGATAAAAGCTCAATACTTCAGCACTCAATCAATCTATCTCTCACAAACTGTAGCCTTATTTACTCTACTTTCCCTCAAATCACAAATTAGGGTTTACACATGAAAGGCTTCAAAGGGCAAATAGTTCACCTCCCCTTTTATAGTGGAGGCTAGGCTTAGAGAGAAAACTATAACTGGCACCCGTTAAGCTCACATACAAATGGTTCTATACTCACACATGCTTCTCAAAGCATATGATGAACCGGGTTTTCCCGCATCCATCTCTTTGTGAGCTCCATCTTCACTTGACCTAAACTGCCTCTCCTTACGCTGTTTTGCGCCGCGGTTTTGCCAAAAGTCACCAAGGCGATATTTCGGTAAAGATACAATAATACCCCCTCTCGGTCCTTCTCCAAAGACCGAGCCCAATCATTGTAAAGAAATCATATGAGTCACCACATGTAGGTTGATCAATGACTCTCTTCATATCGACAAGTCTCTCCCATCCAGCTCCCATCGAAATCACCATGGCACTTGCATCGACCCCGCGCCGCTTGATCCAACCTGTCGTACCAAACTTCTCATTCAATCATCCTTGTCCATCTTGCGCTATGTTTGAGTCCAATGACTTTACCCGACATACTCGGTCGTTCTAGACCTCAGCTCTCCAAGCCTAGTCTCGATCATCGTCACTGTTGACTGTCGTTGACCATTAAGCCTCCTACACAACAATAGACCAATAAATCGTTTCCGAACACAAGTTCTTCGTAACCTGATCCATGTTAGTCAAAATATGCATCATGCGGTCTGAGCGGCATTGTGTGAGAGCATGGTTTGGCGCAGGCGAAGGAGATGACATAGAGAGGCGGTGAGGAGGCGGCTTCGGCTGTGACAGGCAAAGGTACAAAGAAAAGCATATTTCATGAAAATACGCTTCCTTAGTGGTTATGCCATAATATTACAGGAGAAGGAGGCTAGAGGTTGAATTCTCCGATTTCAAAAGAAATTCAAATTTTTATGACAATCTTCTAATTTTGAAAATTGAAAATTTTGCCTGTTATAGAGTATGCAAAGCTAGATGACACACTATGTTTGCACCCTGTAATGACCAGTGATATAGAGCAAGTTTTGAGTTTGGATGCTTGTAGAATGTTTTTTGTGTAGCCAAAAGATCGTAAGTCTATCGAGATTTCATTAAGTAATTACTAATAGGGGTGACTAGCGCCCAGATGTACGCTCCTCTCCACCTTCTGGATCTCGACTTAAAATGGTCAATATTAGCCATCCGATCTAGCGCAACAAAATCGTGAGGAGCAACAATTATTTAGTAAACTCGCAACAAATCCACATCCGTGCAACAAAAATATTGTGTTACAACACTACAACATTCACTCTCAAGACGCAACAAAAATTATAGAAGACGCAACAAAAATTATAGAACATCACAACAATGATTATTAGAGCATGCAACACAATCTCATTTTGTTTCACCATTCCATGGCAAACAAAATGTTGCAATAAAACAATAGACCCACCGCAATAAAAAAAATATTCTCGTGCAACAAATTAGCTCAATATCCACAACAAAAATATAAAAAAAATTACACATGAGAACTATCAATACAATAATAGAAGAAACAGATCCCAACAAAAACAAAAGATTGATGTAACATATTGAAAAAGCGGCCGAACACCTAAAATATTTGTATCAATGTGTTGCAACAACAAGAAGCAACGGTCGCAACAACTCGACTTACCAATTGCAATAATTCTGGCATCATGATGGGAAGACAAGTCGGCGGCCGGCCCACACCACCGCCTTGTCACCGATATGTCTAGATTCGGCTCGAGGCGAGGCTACACCTACAACAATTCATCTTACCTTCGCAAACATCACAAAAATAGAAGGTAACATCGCAACAATACCTCTTGCAGCAACAAATTTGAGTAGAGATAATGCCACAAAATAAAATATTTTTGGCAATAATCGAGGAAATATGGTGCAACAAATTTTTAGACATGCCAACGAAACCCACTAGAGAAGATGGAGGCAACAACGGCGGAAAGGGGTGAAATCGTGGTAGAAGTAGTAGGAGGCGATCGACGGGATGCCTTGTCGCTGGCAGCCCAGATCTGATGGGATTGTGGCCTACCTAAACCGCAATCTGATGGGGGAAGGAGGGAGGGAAGAGAGAGAGAAAGAGAGATAGAGAGAGAGAGAGAGAGAGAGAGAGAGAGAGAGAGAGAGAGAGAGAGAGAGGAATGTAGCGCCGATGGCGAGCTCCCCTAGTGTCGAGTCACCAGAGGACAGAGGAATCGAGGTAGTGGAGAATAGGAAGAAGAAAGATGAGGAGGAGGTGAGTAGATGAGTGCACAATAAGGTGTCTAATTTTAGTCATGAGTGAGAAGGAAGCTTAGAAGGAGGTGTTGACCGTGGAGAAGAAATGGGACAAGATAAGACTGAACGTCTGAATGAGTGGTGGAGAATGCATATAAGGTGGGGAAGTGTAGGATGCCTAGATCGCTGGAGCAAGGTGTTTGATTTTTTTCCTTGGCGTCCGACGCATGGAGCATAGCATTGCCCTTGCTAATATTGTAATTTTCCGAGCTTGAGCAACTCATGTATAAAACTGTTCAATGCACTCAAAATAAAATGTGGAACATGCAGATATCTATGAGGGCTTGTTTTGATGGACTAGGATCCTAGCCTAATCCATGTGGAACAACCCCAGTAGGGGTGTTTTCCCTCCCCAGCTTGCGAGGGCATTTGGATGAGGCCGGGTTGGGAAAATCTCACCATTCTCGTCCTGCTCTCTGGGAAAATTCTCTTGTCATCGAGGCGAGTTTTTTCCACGCCTGCCTTGCTCGCATACCGCCCTATCCTCTCGCGAACAGTGAAGGCGCCGCCTCCCTCCCTCGCTATCGATTCCAGAGACACCATCTCTTCCCACTCGCGACGACAAGAAGGCGATACTCGCAGTTATCCAAACAAGGCCTGAGTTTTCCTTGCGAGAGCACATGTGTTTTCCTTGGATATTGGGATCATTTTTCCTCCTCTGCATAACTGGTGCCCTTCGCCATGGCTCCTCTCCGCCTTCATCCTCCTAGGCTTGATGGCAATTTCTTTCCTACATCGACAACAAGGTAACTCTACCCCTAGTAATAATATCCCAAGTGAGCTTCCTATTGTGGTTATGATGCCTATCGCCTCTTCCGGTGGAAGCTCTTCTTTAATGACCATGGTGCACCCTCCCTCATCTTATTCAAGCTCTCGATCCAAGTTGCACAAATCACCTCACCACCCTTCCAATGAGCATCGCTCGGATGAAGCAACAGGTGAGATTTATTTTTGAAATGAATAGGCGGAGAGCTACCCATTATATTAATAAAGGTAAGAAAAATAGAGAAAAGATGCACTTCTACCATGGTCATCATTATTACTCGCTTGGTCTCATCGCTTCTTTAGTAAAGTTCATCTACTAATATAAGCAATGGGGCTAGAGATATATGAGTATTTAATAACATTGATAAGACAAAACAAGAACTTCATTGATGATAAAAGGTAAGTTTCATTTACAAAGTTTAAATTTTACATCCATCTACTTGTCAGAACTACCAGACTGGTCGCTGCGTGATGGAGATCCGACTTTCATTTTCTCAGCAACTTTCTTTCCGAGAGGCCTTACTTCCTCGAGAAGTTTTGTTGCTTCATCTTCGGAGCAATCGAAGTCTTCTTCAATAGCTCCAAGACGAACAGAGGGGTCAGAAGCTTTCAGTTTTGCCAAGGCAACATTAACTCCATTCGCGATGGCTTTCTTCATTGTCCTAGCATGGTTCTCTCGAAAGAGTGTTATCACTTTCTTGAGATCTTCGAGTTGATGGTCGAGAAAATTGATTCTCTCCGCAGGGTCTCTTAGAATGGGCAATGCCTCACCTGTGTCGAAGAGCATCTTGTTCGAGCCTTGACTTTGTCCTCAAGACTGATTAAGTTCACCTCTGGCCATGCTCAAACTCGAGGGTTCTTTCCGTTCGTTCAAGTGCTTCAGTTTTTTCTGCACGAGTGGATAAAAAAAGAGGGTCAACACACACTTTAAAATTGGAGTCATGGGATGTTGGTTAAGTCTACGATCAGTTACCTTTGATTTTCTTCTCACAAGAGTCGAAAACCTCCTTTTGCCTGTCATCGCATGCTCGATCGACCGGTCTTTACTTTGATTTTCTTCCCTAAGTTTTATTATTATGGCTTCCTTAGCCACAACATCTTCTTTAATTTTCTAAATCTATCAAATATAATAGAAAGAAAAGATTGAGTTATGAAAGAGGAGCAGTATGATAAAATGTAGGCAATCAAGCTAAAAGAGAAAAGTTCTTACTTCTCAATTCGGAATGCTTTTGCTCCAGAGTTTTTATTCACTGGTCACCCCGACCACACAGTAGTTTTCACCATATGCTACAAAAATAAGTCCTTTTCTTTGGTAAGTTTTCAAAGAAACTTCAAAAGAAAGAATTATAACGATGGTCGAGAACACTTACCCGAATTGCTACGCCATTATATTCAAGAAAATCATATTTGGACCCATCTCAACTTGACGGTCCGATATCTTTCCCTAGGCCTCACAAGTTCCTTATCCTCAATAAATCGGGGAAGGAAACTTGTTAGCCCGAGGAGTATTTCCAAGAGGAGGTGGAACTCGTTGAGGATCTCTGAGATGACTACCTCCGGAGATGGAGTGAGGATCACTAGAGGATCCTGAGCAGATGTCGGTACTAAAACCTGCTCAGGGGCTTCTTTAACCACTTCATCCTCTGTAGTCTTAGCCTGAGGAGTGTCCTGATCAGGAACCGCCATGACCATCTCTTCCCCAGGAACCTTTTCCTGAGGGGTGTTCTGGTCGGAAACAACTAGAACACTAGAAGATCTACGAAAGAAGAAAGTAAGGAAGATCAAGGTTCCAACATATCAAAATATCCAAGGTATGTATGTACATGACTTCTTCATTTAAATATACCTGGTCGATTTTTTGAGTTTGACCTTGTAACGCATCGGAGTAAAATCCGTTGCGCTGGCTTTCCTTTTCTTCTCAACCAATTTCACTGGTTCTGAACCGGCAGGATTGACTAGATCTTGCACATCTACTGATTGAAAATCAGAAGCAATATCCACGACCAGTTGGTCAAGGATAAGGTCCCTGATCGCCGGATCAGTAGGTGTAGATTTGTCGATCTTCAAAACAGTAGCCTTAGTAGCCACTGGTGGGTCCTCAGCGACCTTGCTGGAGGGTACGACATCCGCCTAAATAAATCATCAAAGATAATTAGGCGATAAAAATCATTTGCCTAAATATTATTCATGTTCGGTCACCTACCGAAGGTCGACATCCCGTATGGTCGTAGGGGTGGTCGGATCATCAATCGCTCACACCTTCAAAGGGCCTTATTGATCCTCAACCCACCGACTACACATCAAAGAGGATTTATGGTATACCGATCGAAATAATATGTACGACAAAGGAAAAAAGCAAAGTTGATAGTCTTACCTAAGTCTCTCGATCCTCTCTTTGGCGAAACAACCGCTAAGATCCGGAAACTAGCCTTGTCGCAGCCTCCTACGCATATCATTTTGATTCGCTTCTAATCTTGTCGAAGATAAAGTCAGAAAGGTAAAATAAAATACTTAAGGATACGTAAATAATCAACTAATATAGGCAACCGGTCGGAATCACGCTACCCTCTTTGGAATCTTTGGTCGATCATCACGACCAATATACTAGAGCATCCGGTGCTCGCCTTCAAAGGACTAATCCGCGCATGGAAAATCTTCACTACGTGCAGGATGTTAGACCTCGACACTAAGAAGCTTGATAGCTTCGCCCATCTCTTTATCTTTCCTCCTTCTCCGTGGAGGAGCGTCATCTCGGATTCTCGACCGCCTTCTTACCAGAATAATAAAGGCTGTCTTTCTTCGTGACCATCATATAGAACCAACTCTTCTTCCACGACGACCACGAAGATTTTGAGTACATGAAGATGTACTCATCGGCTTTTCCGTCATGGAGGCGCAAGGTGCACTCTCCAGGTGTCCCAATCGTCTTTCTAGACTTTGTCATCCTGTAGTAGTACTTGAATAGATCCAGATCCGCGGGAATCCCCAAGTACGCTTTGCAGAGATAGATGAAAATGTTGAGATTGGCGATAGCATTGAGAGCAAGATTTACCAATTCGACTCCATAATTCTCCAAAACTTTGGGAAGAAAGGGGTGGATTGGCAATCTAAATCCGCATTCAATATATGCAAGGAAAATCGGAATTTCTCCATTTTCATTGCTCGGGGAATGTTCTCTAGCCCGATCTCCAAGAAGTCGACTTTGTCGGGAAGCATCCCGATCTTCTCCAAGCTCTCTAGCTTCTTCTCGCCAAGTCAAAACCGACCGCTTAGTGATTTGGTCCGACATGGTCAAGTTTCTTTTGGATGAGGAAAGAAAAGGAGGTCTGAGGCGCTTTTTACTCGGGAGATGAAGAGGGAAAGCAGGAAGTGAAAAAACCCTAAGTCTACAAAGGGGTTTTTATAGCTTCAGAATTTCTAACTGCAATCAATAGTTACCCAAAAAGTCCAACGGACAAAAATCTTTTTTCCAACGGACGCAAAAACTCTTCGATTCCCAAGGCAAGTTCTCAACTTTAAAGTGAATATAAACCGCTTCAAATGTCATTGCATTTAATGAGCGTCAGTTCGATACGACTTCATCGGAAGAAAGGTGTTCACACGACCTATTCATTTAAAGTTCGGGGGCAAGCTGACGAGGATTAAAACCTCTATGTATTATTTTTAATACATAACAGACCATACGTCTTCATGGTCATAACCCCTGAGGTGCACGACCTCTCTAGTCGTAGAGATTCCAGAGGTTACACATAGGTACCCTGGTCGGACGAAGGCCTGTGCCAAGCTCCCGACCAGGAAAACTACTCGTAAAAGGTATGAACTGATATTTGGAACTGATTCCAGGTATATTCTCTATCGTGTGATGAATGGAACACGTGCATATTCTATACCACACGATGTTTCTTATCCTGAAACACTGATGAACAACCACCATACGATTAAGTATCTCATAAGCATACAACCGCCGAACGGTTGACTTTCCATCAACCGTCATTTAACTCCGACTAGTCGCGACGCTTCACACCAGACGCCTTCTCCGTAATAATCGCCACCTTTTCAAGAGCTATTTAAAGATGGAGCATGGACGGCAAAAGGACACGTGCATCGATCAAGCATAGACCTTAGATTCGTGTTTTAAGTCTGGCATTGTAAGATAACAAGTAGTGCTCTCAGTGTAAACACAAGTAGTTCACCATCTAGTCAGGAGGCATCCCCTGTAAATCCCAGTTCATACTAATAAAAGAGCAGTCCCATTATCTCCCCAGATTTTTCACGTCATTTTCTCCTTTTATTTTCGTAAGATCGACGTCTTGATCGTCGACATCATGGTAATAGTTGATTTGAGCCGAGGTAGGGGTGGCATTCGCATTGAAGGGTGGTGGTTGGGGGTGCTGTAGGATGCGGGGGGTAATGGCCATCTTGAAAGTTGGTGGTTGGGGCCTCGTGAGCGGGGGTGACGGGTTAGGACTCAAGAGTCGCAGGGGCAGTGGAGGCGAGCCCGGATGAGGATCCGCGAGCCCCTGGTGACTTGCATGCAGTTCCGCGACATCCTCTTCCTCGTGGTGGAGGCCGCGGTTGTCGAGGGGGGCCGACCGGCGTAGAGACAGGGAAGGCGTGACGTGTTTTTGCCAGGAGGTAGGGGCTTCCCCTGGTGGCTAAGCAGCGTCTCAGGTACCTCCTCTGCTTCAGGTGGGTGGTCGCCGCTGTTGAGGTGGCCGGCGCCGCGCCAAGGCGGTGGTGGCAACGGGCCTCCACCGAATGGGGGTAGATCTGGATCTAGGGGGGTTGGGATGGGGGGTTTTGGGTGAGGTGGGGCTAGGTGGGGGTGGGGAGGGGAGGGAGGTGGGGGATGGCAAGTGATTGAGGGGGGTGGCGACGGTCGGGCAGAGTGGGGGAAGGGGAAGGGCGGCGATGGAGGAGGGCAGAGCGTCGCCATCTCATTGGTAGCTTACCTTGTATAGATTCTTATTGCAACTTTTCTCGCTATTTGGCTTTGTCCTTTTGTTATTTGAGGTGCACTCTGTAGTTTCCTGGATGTATTGGTGATGGCATCTTAAATGTCTTTCTGGGCACCAAATTTCCTTAGCTCCACAAGCCCTATGCTTCTTATACTATTTTTTATGGTTAATTAGCACCATCCTATCCGCTTCCCCTACACCAAGAGAGCTTGGCTAGTTCATTATGCTATTGGCTCGATGAGAGTATACCTAATTAAGGCCTTGTTTGGGAACCCCAAATTCCTAGCCCATCGTGGCTGGATGGGAGTATACCTAATTAAGGCCTTGTTTGGGAACCCCAAATTCCCAGCCCATCCCACGATGGGCCGGGAATTTGGGGTTCCCAAACAAGCCCTAAGGGAGATTTTTAGGTGCGAGACAAAAGACACCACACTTTCCCACTTATAAGTGAAGGAGATAGAATAGTCGGAATAGTTAGATTGATATTGCTTGAAGCTCTGAGGGCATATATGTAGAGTACAAGGTGACTTGGAGCTCAAGTATTCAATCTACTAGAGATAAGAAAGGAAATGGATAAAAATCATAACTGATTCTATTTTATCTCTAATAGTCTTGTTACACAAGATGTATACTCTAACATCCCCCCGCAGTTGAAACGGGAGCGTCGCGGACACTTAGGCTAGAGAATAAGCCGACGAGGATGCTCAAGTTGGAGTAGAAGCTGACGAGGAGTGCCATGCGAAGAGCAGATGGTGAAGTTGTCTGCTGTTGAGGTAGTAGTCGGGAGGTCGCCAGAGTCGAGGAAGGTCGTCGTAGTCAAGGAAGGTCACCGTAATCGAGGCAACACAGATCGGTCACCAATGTCGAGGAATATGCAGGAGCATCAATAGTGAGATGACTCAGCGACGGTGGTGGTGCGTAGATTAGCACAAGAGAGAGGGTCATGCAGCACGACAGTTGCCGAAGTAGACGGGTGGTGCACGTGCATAACCAAAAGTGAGAAGGAGAGGGACACCTTTGAGAACAGTAGGGAAAAAGATTGAGGAAGCAGGCGAGAGAGTCAGTAGCAAACAGGAAAGGAGGTCGTTGGCGAGCACAAGTAGAGGCGAGGACGGCTGCCGGGAGCAGAGGTGCTGCGAGGAGGAGATGAGGAATTTTCCTCGGAAGAAAGAAAAAGGAGAAGATCAGGGAACGTGGCAACAAACTATATAGATTGGATCCTATCTTTTGGAGACTATCTGTTGCTCCAAAGCCTTCCGTACAGAAAAAAAACCTGAGGCAAGAGATGGGATGGCAAGGAAGAGGCAGCAGATGAAAAGAATTAAGAACACATGCATGCATAATGGCATGCAGAAGGAGTAAGCATAATATGGATGCATGTATGTGGCAAGAGAGCATAATATGGATGCATGTATGTGGCAAGAGAGCATAATATGGATGCATGTATGTGGTAAGAGAGAGAGAGACATAGAGGAATATGTTGCTGGACAGATCAAACTCAATTATGGCGGACACCAACGGAGTGCATGGTGGTCGGGAGACATGGGCATAGACGAATGGGTGGCCATGGCATGGCTAGAGAAAGCATGGATGCATGCGTAGGTGCTGCATGCAGCCATGCAAAAAGACTAGGGTGACAAAGAAACATATCACAACCTTGAGGAGGCCGTGGCGACAAACACAAGAAGGTGTTGGACCCCAAATTTGGAATTTGGAATCCACTGTGTCAAGTTGTGTCATTCCCTGGATCCGTAGATAGCACACACAGATACATTCTTGGATCATTCACATAACCATGAAAGCTCAAAGCAGACCTACAATCAGGTCCATAGTTACGACCACACTTGGTCGAAAAAGGAAATCTGGGGAGGTCTCGAACAGGTCCTGGAGGTCCTGTAGAATTCTTGAGGAGGTTCTGGAGTTGCCCCGAGGAGATCCAGGGGAGGTCTTTAAGAGGTCCTGGAGTGGTTCTAAGGAGGTCCGGGAGTGGTCCTAGAGAGGTCCTGAAGAGGTCTTAAAGAGGTCCTGGAGGAGGTCCTAGAGTGATCCCGAGGACGTCCTAAAGAGGTCCTGGAGGAGGTCATAGAGTGATCCCGAGGAGGTCCTGAAGAGGTCCTAGAGGTCCTGGAGTGGTTCCGAGGAGGTCCTGGAGTGGTCTTGAAGAGGTCTTGGAGGTCCTAGAGTAGTTCCGAGGAGGTCTTGAAGAGGTCCTGGAGGAGGTCCTAGAGTGATCCCAAGGAGGTCATGAAGACCACACCTGGTCGTAGGTGGTACGACTACAAACAGTACTTGACACATAGTGCTCGATATGAACAGTGTAAGCCCACAATATATTACATAATAGGCCTTGCGGCCAACTGTTTTACAAAAGATCCATGAAGGTAGCAAGTTTTAATAAAAGTCAAGAGTACAGAGTCGAGGATGAGTGCGGAAGCAAAATAAGTCGTAGTGGATCCATTCACTCTGCCCACAGGCAAGCGACTGAGGGTCCCGGCCTAGGCTTCATCATCTTCACCAACATCCGATTCAGCCTCCGAGTAGTAGTCGTAGGGGTCTTGATCGCGTGGGTCTAAAAGATTATATCGGATGGGCCTGAGTACACAACCGTACTCGCGAGCCAACACACAATGCAATTGTTATAGATGCAAGGCTAATCAAAGGGAAAGCTTATGGTTCCTTTTATTTGCATAAAGCCACCAGTTTGAAATAAGGTAAGTAGTAGTAAAACCTGAGACTTAGCGTTTTGCTAACACAAGTTTTGTAAACTGAGTTTTTGTTGTAAAGTACTAGTGGAGGTCCAACTCAGATACCATTGAGTGGCTCCTCCACTCAATACTCAAAGCTATCCAGAATTACCATTGGTCCTAGACCAGGCCTTTTCAAATCCCTGGGGTCCCACCCCATCTTTCCATCCCATCCACAAATCGGTTTTTATAAAAAGGAAAACTATATCAAGCAAGTTCTCAGCACCGCTCTTGACCGTGAGCACGACTGTCTAGATAGTTTTCTTACTCCGCAAAGTTTGCACGCTTTACAACAAGAGATAATCATCTTGATATGTACACACGTTTCCTTGGACATGTGAATCAAGGGTATATTATCACAAGTTCTTTACAATGCTCAACCTCGACGAAACTCCACCCGCTAAGGTTTCGACCGCCCAGAGCCAAGCTCTTCCAAAAGGCCCCCTCTTCCGGCGTGTGGTTTCTCTGTGGCTTCTTTCCCCTTTACCCATGCCACATTCCTCCGATGGCGAAGCCACGTTGAGGAGAGCAAATTAGTTAGCAAAGCTGTACCCATTATAGAGTTATGATCGTACTGTTTTTACATGAGAGGTCATCACCAGATTCGGTCCTTAATTGACTTGGGCGGTACCTCCACATACCAACATCCTCTCGTGCCCCCGGCACCAGCCCCTCTTTCCATCCGCCCAAGTCGAAATCTGTTTTTCACGTTTTATTTGTTTTGAAAATAACTTTAGTCCAAAGATACCAACCAGTCTCTACCTCGATCGCCCAAATCCAGTTTTTATATTGAAAGAGTGTTGTCGGGCAATGTAATGCCCGAATGACAATGTATCTAAGCAAAGCTAAGAATGACACTTAGATACAGACTTATTAACTAGTATGTAATCCATTAAGTCTAGGATGACAAAGGATAGTGTCCAAGTTCAAGAATTGGAAGTTTATACACAATATTGGTTAAGGCATTAGCTACGACTTGACTAAATATAGTTGCATAAATTATAGCAATGCAATTTCATAATTTAAAGCAACATAATTTGCAAAGAGTAGGTGCAATATGATCAAAGTGTTGACTCACCTTGCTCGTAGTAATCACGATCTTGGTCCCTATCAATTGATGGTTCTTCTGTCGCCTCGCTTCTATATACGCAAAGACAACCAAAAGGAAAATAAGCACATACGAATGCAAATCGCTTTCAAACATTTGATGAACTCCAAATAATGCAAGGTCGTAAATCATAAGTATTAGACCAATATAATTAAAGGCTTAGATGTCAAGACTCGTGATCGAAACTCGCTGGTCGAACTCGAGTGGGCGAATCGTGGTTGAGACACGTTGGTCGGGCATAGTGGTCGAGAGAGTGATCGAAATGAGTGATCGAATTGTGTCATCAAAACAATGGTTGAGAATGGGTGGTCAAACTGTGTGGTCGAAACACAGTGATCGAACTAAGTGGTCGAAACACAATGGTCGAAATGAGTGGTCGAACTGAGTAGTCGAAATTCAGTGGTCAAACGGAGTGGTCGAATCTCAGTGGTCGAACTGTGTAGTCAAGATACCGTGGTCAAAACTGTGTGGTCGAACTGTGTGGTCAAAACACAGGAGTCGAACTCAGTGGTCGAAACTTAGTGGTCGAACTGGGTGGTCGAACTGAGTGGTCGAAATATAGTGGTTGAAACTGTGTGGTCGAACTATGTGGTCGAAACATAGTAGTCGAACTCTGTGGTCTGCCTCATGGTCTGCAGTTTTTCTATCGCTTCATGAGCACTTGCTTCAGAAAAACAATATGTTAACATTGAGCATAGCTGCTACCAATTCAGTACTTGCCAAGTGATACCAATTCCCGTATACCCAAGTGTTTGCCCTTCTAGAGAAATGTCATGTTGCTATGTTTATCCACTGCTCTCTAGGAGTACCAGCCATTTCAAAAATTCTCGCATTGCTCCAACCAACTAATTGGTTCCTCACCAGTGAACAAAGGCAGTTCTAACTTTGGCCTCTAATTACATCATCAGCATATTGATGCCCATGGCTATTGATGTTCCAACCTATGTTTCCAGTCAATTCCCCTAGGTTCGAGACTGTTGGCTGGCATGGGTTTGTGCTTAATGTGGGATGGAAGTACATTTGGGTTGTGGTCGTTTGACTGGGGGGTTGCCAATTCCATGGAGGTACTGTATGCATACCCACCCCATGGTTGAAACCTCAGCAGCTGCTTGGTTAAATGTGTCGGATGATTGATGTCCCAGTTGACTCACCCCTAGCCGTGCCATTGCATCAGCTTGTGTAGTGGTTCTAATTGCCGGTGAAAATACAGGAGGAAAATTTGTGGTTATCGTATTTGGTTCCACAAAAAAATGGAGTTGATGTTCCCACACCCCTATGCTGTCCATGATTCCAAGCTGTGCTCATCACCATTGGAACTGACCCAGAATTCATCTGAGGAGTGGTACTGGAAGGCAAATCTACAGGTTTATGCTGTGAATGTGAGACCATACTTGCTTCAGTCATCGTTGGCCATTCCTTCCTGGTTTCTGAAGTACCCGCATCCGTGTCCGATGCCAATGTTGGAGCAAACTTGGCAAATAGTAATTATTTAATAGCTGCCACGTCTGACTTCAGAGTGTCCAACTCTGTCAATTTCTCCTGAATCTTGACAATTTCAGCACTGTTCTCCATTTCGATGTCTTCTTCTTCGATTGATCCATGTGAACGAGAACTCACCACCATCTAACCCGATCCACAAGGATGGCTCGAGGGATTTTACTAGTAGCTGACTAGCTACCAACCTCCCCTTTCCCCTTGACTTGATCTCACCTCCAACCTTCGGATGACTACAGATCTGACCGAACTGAGGAATTTACGGCAGCAATCTTCCGATTGCTCCAACCGTTGCTCGTACAGATCCCCCACTCCAAGAATCGTGTAGTGCTCTGATACCAGATGTCAGATCCTGAAGTTTTAGAATCGACTTTGGATGTATTCTACTCCCGGAGAGATTCAGAGGACGAGAAGGGGAAAGAACTAGCACTAGGGTTCTACTTGTAACAACTAAAGGCAACACGAATATGCTGTTCTTTCATGCTTTCCATTCCTGAAACCATTGGGTTATATAGCCCCACGATTACATCAAGTTTAGATTACATAATCTGCGCTTAAGTGGCAAACAAAATTAATCGTAAGTTCAATAGATAACGACAACAGAGCTGACGCAACAGTGATTACTGGACAAGATATTGACCGTCGGATCCATCATCTCCCGTTGGTCCTCACATCTGGGCCTTCCTTTCCTTCGTAAGTGAAATCGTCCAAGCGTTACCAAGACTGCAGACTTCTTACAGCGCCCCCATTGCTAGAAACAGAACGAAAATTCAGACTTCAGAGTTTCAGTATCTGACATGTTGGCATGATGGCAAAGGAGAAGGTGTGGCGCACTAGGGCGGTAGCCACTGGTTTCTTGTATAGAGATGCGAAAAGATCATGTCGGCAAAGAAGAGAACATAGAGCAAATTGGTTTCAATCTACGGGGAGAAATAAAAAGATTGGCATGCATGCGACGCAAGAGCATGGGTTGCTTGCATGTGTTTGGATCGGATCAAAAGAAAGAAGGAAAAAAATAACGAAACACGGGAGCAGACACGGTCGACGGGAAGAAGGGTGATGTCGACTTGCTTCTGTGGCCGATGACGCTGCATGTGGCGGATACCGTCGGAGTGCGCAGTGGCTGGGGAGACACGAGGAGAGACGACGAAGAGGCGGTCAATCACGGTACGGAAGAGGCATGGCTAGCAAAAAGAAGCAAATCCAAGCTATTGATCAGAGGACAACACCGATCTATTGATCGGAGAGGGAGGAAAGCCGATCTATTGATCGGAGAAAAACAAAAAGAAACATCTTGCGCAACCCCCAAGAGATTAAATCATGGAGATCGGATCATCTCTCCAGGGGCAATGTGCAGTGGTATTTTGGTGGTGACTATGATTAGGGCCACATGCGAACCCACTTTGATACCATGAAGGGAGATAAAATATAGTCGAAATAGTTAGATTGATATTGCTTGAGCCTTGAAGGGCATATATATATAATACAAGGTGACTTAGAGATCATGTCCACCTACTAGAGATAAGGAAGGAATCAGCTACAAATCATAATTGATTCTATATTATCTCTAATAGTCTTGTTAAATTACACTAGACGTATACTCTTAACAATAAATAAGCATTCAGCGAAAAAGCCGGTAATGGTAAATACTGTGTTGAGGACCCTAAATCGAGATAGTTGTGATGAACCACATGACCTCTTTTTTTTTGTAAGCATGCCAACATTTTATGAGACCCATACAATTAACTTATACACAAGGGCCCTTTTTATCTCCATTCGTCATGGTAGGCTTCCATGAAGGTAAGCTACTTTGACCACTGACCAATGCATAGCAAAACCTTATCATCCCGGACGTATGGCCCTCTAGTTTCAATTTGATCAAGCCATACCTTTCCTTCCATTGGCGAGTTTGTACACGATGAATGATATTGGGATTGTGCAAGCTGGTGGAAGGTGTTTAGGACACCTTTCACCTCAATTTTAAGAGATTGTCGTCATTGCAGTGCACTTGGCCGGGCACCTTACGAGAAAATGAGGATGAGTAAGTACGTGTAGCATAGCCATATCCATGCCTGTAGGCTCTCCCCTGATGACTTTCTTGTGGTAAAAGAGATGGCAAGAATATCCATTCAATCTTAAAACTATTAACACTATAATGATCATTTTTTAGTATTGTTGTTATCATCATACCTTTTAACACGTACTAACTTTCGCTTCATTTTAATTTGCATTTTTTAAGAACGAAAGAGCAACCCAACCATTTGGTGCATGTCGACAAGGGTGATGGTGCGGTCACCACATGGGAATAAGGCCCTGCTTGGTATAACTCCGATTCTCATTTTTCGATTCGCGCTTGATTCTCTCAAAATCCACTTCTCCGATAACTGAGCCGTCTGTTAAAAGCGCTTATCGGTAGGTTGGCTCCCAAAACCATATGAGGGGGATTAGAGGCAAATAGACTATGTTACCCCGGTTGTAATATGAGAGACCATGTGGAGGTCATCCCTGTGTGTGATGAGTAATTGACATTAGTTTAGGTAAGTCGAGTTTGGTTTGAGTGGTTCGAGTCGAGTCGCTATGCGGGCGCAATGGGCTCGATCGGACTTGGTCAAACTTGGTCGATGGGATTAGGATGCAAATTCGATAATTTCGATGTGTTTGGACTTCGCATGATAAGTGATGGTAGTTATGCTTTCATGTATCGAGCGGTGCTATTTGATGTGTTTCGTCTGTGACCGCAGACATCGGGTGAAGTCGTGGCGAGACACGGTGGACTGCACTAGGCGCAGTGGCGCCGAGGTCGAACGGTCGATGTGTCAAGACGACGCGGACTCGAGGTGGTTGCAGGCATGCGAGACAAGGAGCGTGGTGAAGTCGTGGCGACACGGTGGATCGGACTAGCGCAGTGGCGCCAAGGTCGAACGGTCGATGTGTCAAGACGACGTGGACTCGAGGTGGTTGCGAGGCGGCGAGACAAGGAGCGCGAAGCTTCCGGAAGGTGCGGGAGGGGCGAACGGGAATTTTGCAAGGTCGCACAAGCGGAGCGGCCCGTGGACTTAGCGGCGAACGGGTGGAGACCCGTAGCCATGGGCTATAAGTAGGAGGAGGGGCTGCAAGCCTGTGAACACTTCAAAGGATTTTAGGGTTTCCTTTAGTCAAAAGAGGCTTTAGAGCCCGCTTGGCTTTAGGCTTTAGTGGTTGAGAGTTGTTGGTGGAGGCAGAGTTGTGTTCCTCCGTGTCCCCTTCATGGGTTCTTGAGAATTGTATCATTCCCTCTCAAGCATGTATGGGTTGTGCTCTTGAGTTGGAGAGGGAGAGGATGGTTTGACAAGCTTGTAATCTTTCTTGTTCGATTGTCCTTGTGTATTGGGACGTATCTCTTTGTATCTCGCTCCTGTTTCAATGAGTGGAAACCTGAAGTTTTCTTCTGTTCATGCTCTCTGTCCTCTCTGTTCTTCGTTCTCCCGTTTTGGTTGATTCCTGAGATTTCGTGTTGTGAGTCTTTGCTTGAGTTCTTGCTGCGATCTAACTTGCTGCAACATGTGGGAACCCATCTAGGGTTATCTTGATCATCAATTACCCACGAGCAAGTCTCTAGATCAGATTTCGTTTTTGACTCAGTTTTTGAACCACCTTCACTCAAATGGAGAAATATCTGAACTTTGGCAAGGATCTTCACGATTGTTGCTTGAAATAGGTTCCTGACATCCGTGAGAAGGTGTGTGTCAAGTTTCGTGAAGTTTGGAGTTGTGGATCAAAAGTTAGATCAATTTTCGATTTTGAAATCGTGCTGAAATTCAGTTTCTTGTGCTGATTTTACTGTAGCTACGAGTACTATTCGTTCGAGTTCTTGCTACGAGTACTGTAGCATCGAGTACCGAGTACTGTAGCATCGAGTTCTTGTCATTTCGACTGCCTGCTACGAGTACTGTAGCATCAAGTACTATTCATTTCGAGTTCTTGCTACGAGTACTGTAGCACGAGACTGTAACTTCGAGTACTATTCTTTCGAGCACTGTTCATCGAGTTCTACTCATTTCGAGTGCTAGGAACGAGCATCGAGCTCAACATCGAGATACGAGCATCGTGAGCATCGAGTACTATTCAGACGAGTTCTTGCTACGAGCATCGTAGCAAGACATCAGAGTTTCGAGTACTCTTCTTTCAAGCAATCGCTCATTTCGAGTACAAGCTACGAGTATTGTTCACCACCATCGTAGCTTCAACATCGCTTATCAGCCGTCTTCTTGTGTTTGTGATCGCTTCTTTTGGGGTTTTGATTGATTCAATACAAGTCTTCCACAGGCTTGATTGATTGATCTTCATAGCTTTCATAGCTATTGGAGTGAGATTCGTATTGAATTTGATTTGGGAGAAAAGAGTTTGTGCTCCTATTCACCCTCTAGTCGCCTTCCGGTCCTACAAATGGTATCGTGAGCAGTTAGCTCTAATCAATAGATCTTAACCGGTCTCAAGAGCCATGGCGACGACAAGTACTGACCAAGCCACTGCTGATGGCATCGACACCCTTCCGAAGAGCCGAATGGAGACATACATCCGTGCCCGTGGGTATGCCATCCGCGAAGGTCAAGGTACGATTCGTTGTTCCCGCCGATGAGAACATCAATGCCGTAAACATGGTCGATGTTGAGGCAAATGCAAAGGCAAGGAACATCATCATCCAGGTATGAGTCGAGCGAAGTTTGACCAAGATATCTCACCCGCCGCCCGCTTACGACATCCGGGTGACCTCGACGATACCATGAGGGCACCACCTGATTAAGACGGTTCGACAGATCGCCAAGCGCGACATAACAAATTCGAGATGCTTGCCGTGAGTCCCTAGACGAGTGCTTTTCGCGATTTCACAAAATCTTGAGCAACCTCCGAGCGGCCGGTCTCACATACCCCGACTCGACAACGCCGCCGATGCTCACGACTCGACCGCGTGTTTGGGAGATGAAAGTGACCACCATCAAAGACACGATGCACTTCTCGACCGACTCTTGACGCGCTTATACTGCGCTTCAAGACTCACGAGATTGACGTTGTCTCTCGTAAGTCGGGTCACAACGATGGCTTTGGTCATCGATCCCACATTGGCTTCTCGTTCCTCTTCTTCTTCGATTCTCTTTGCGGATTCTCCTTGTCGCTTCTCGTGACATAATCGATGATCGCTAGAGCACTTATGATGAGCAAATAGCCCTCCTGCTCAAGATTCTCCCATGCTTACAAGGGAAGGAGGGATGAAAGAGAGGAGGACCGTGATTTGCTTTGAGTGTGGTGGTCCCAACCACATTCGCAACCGCCCCAAGCCGGAGAAAGGCAAGAATGACTATGGTGGTTCTGCAAGAATGACTACACCGACAAGAATCGCAACAAGAAGCCTCCAGCCTCCTGACAAGGCAAGAAGAAGTTCCGCAACTTTGGCAAAGCCAAGAAGCTCTTCCATCGCGCCCTCACCGCTTCGACGACCTCGACCTCGGCGAGGTGGAAGGATGGAGCGACGACGACAGACGGGTGACCAAGAGCCCAAGGATGGCGGCAACGACTTCTCCTAAGATGTGCTTCATGGCCTCGAGGGCGAATCGAGCGACAGCCGAGTCAGACCGACTCTGACGAGGTATGCCCCACCTATGACCAGCTCAATCATGCTTTTCTTAAGCTAGGTGGTTTTCATGCTAGAGCTAGGGCTAGGTGTACTGAGTTAAAGAAGGAAGTAGATAGACTATCACGGGAGCTTACTTCACTTACATCTGCTCCCTCCCGTGATGATTGTGATACATGCTGTGCTCTATTGGGTGACATGGAGAAACTAAGGACCTCGCATGATAGTGTGCCCTCCGAGCTTGATATTGTTAAGGTGGAGAATGTTAGTCTGCTTGCTGAGTTAGAGTTGAGTAGGACGGCTGTTACCCTACTTACTACTGATGAGACTACTTCTCCCACCTCATGTGAGGATAAGGACATTGCTGCTAGAGGACCTTATGCCATGCTCCTTGATCTGCCCGAGTCTTGTGAAAATTGCAATAACTTGAAGATGAACTTAAAACGGGCAGATCATAAAATTGCTGAACTACAAGCTTCTTTACTTGAGCCGATTGATTCATGCTTAAACTGTCCTAAGTTAATCACGAACTTGAAGTCGTCTCCAAACAGCTTTCAAGATATGATTGATCATGAAAGGAAGTTGGCTCGCTTTGCTTCTAAGGACCTCGTTAGCTCACCATGCATTAAGTGTAACAAACTAAAATCTGACTTGATTGCTTTGGATGAGAAATGTGTGAAGCTAACTAAGGACCTTCTAGAGAAGCCGCATTGTGTGTGTAATGTGATTGTGGAGAAGGGGGAGAAGCCCCAGGGTAAGGATGAGACGCTTAGCGATGTGAACCAACTGGCTAGTAGTAGGACTGTCCCTTCAGAGTTGGCTGTGCGTGCACAAGCCATTCTTCCTCTCGCCGTTCTTCTTTGCTCCTCATCAGAACATCCCCTATTTTGGCTTGTGTTTCAAATGTAATAAAATGAGGGTAAATTAAAACTTTTCCTTCATCCTTTACTCTTGAAACTTTTCTGAAATTCTTGTAAAAAGAATTTTGGGGAATTCAAAATCAAAATCCTCGTTTATCTCAAGTCAAAACCTTTTGGGTGAAATCTTATGTCAAACCCTTGGTAATAATTTTTCCTGGGTTCTAGGGTTGCTTGGTAACACCTCTGAATTATTTCATAATTTTGGAAATTATTTGAAATATTTTAGAGGCAAGTCAAACCCTCGGTCAAACCCTCGTTTGAACCTTCTGAAATTTCTTGGGAAAATTCCAGACACAAAAATCCCTGAAATTTTATGGAAGGTTAACCTAAGACCAGGAAGCTCTAGTTAAAATTTCATAAAATTTGGAGTTGATTTGATACCTCAAATAAATCCCCAAGTTCAGCTCTAAAATCAAACCCAACTGGTCAAGCATCGTTTCATGCGATCGAGCTGCAGACTAGAGTCCGATCACCGACTTGTCTCGACCGAGTCCACTAGCAGCCCGACTCGGGCTGGGTCTCGCTGCCGTGGCTCGCCTGCGGTGCGCTTGATCTCCATCGGTGGCCTTGATTTCACCACCGAGGCGCCGACGCTGCTTCGCTTAACCGCCGGGATCCAGATCTTGCGCCGTGGTCGCTCTCCTTCTCTCGCTCTCCCCGCCTCCTTCTCTCGCTCGCGCCGAGCGCCGCGCCGCCGGAGTCGCCACGGGGCCCTCCCACGACTATTGCCGCCACAAGATTAAATGCTCGCCGCGGCGTGTCCAAGTCGCTCTCCCGACCTCTCACCCACTCCCTGCTCGTGAGCACCCGAGGTCGCCTCGCGAGAGAGAGAGAGAGAGCCGCTGAGGTCCCCTGTGTCCTCTCTCGCTACTTATGCACCCGCTTCCTTTCTTTGCCCTCCTTTCACCTTTCCGCAACCCCACGCACCTTCTCTTCTTGCTTGAGCTCAATTCACCAAGACACCGAACCGCCATTGTTGGCCGCAACTGAGCTTCGTGGGCATCCTAGTTCCAGTGGCTCCTTGCTCCATTTCTTGCTCCGATCGGTTCCTTTAACCTCCTGGAACCTTAAACCTCATTCAATTTTTGGTTGTCTCTCAGTGTCGGGTGATATTGGAGTTCCCTTTTTCGGCCTGACTTCACCCCTTCTTCCCCATCTCCAGAAGCACCTCCTCCTTCCAATTCCTTGCCCGGAGTATCCTTGGGCTATGAGAAAGCCATGTTGATGACGCAGCTTGTGCTATTTTCGCCAGCCTGGTCCCGCCGCTGGTGACCCCAGTGCCGCCGCCGCCTTCCGCCGCCCACCTCCGACCTCCTCGACCTCTCCGCAACATCCCTGAGTCCTCTAAGCCCTCCAAAGAGCTAGCACGCAGTGGTAGCAGAGCATGATCTTGGCCGACGCATGCTCCATCTTTACCAGAACCTTCTCCGCCCCGCAGTTGTCGCGCCGCGGTGAGCCATCTCCGGCGAGGTTGCGAAAGCGGTCGGGCGTGAGGCTATTGCGCCCCGCTTTCATTCTTGCCTACACTCGGGCCTCCTCGCCGCATCACGCCAGCAGCCGGCGGCGAGGAATGCCCCGTTGTCGGACGAGGCTCGGTCCGAGGGCGACGTGGCCCAGCCTCAGCCGCCGGATCTAGCGATCGGCGGGCGTGAAACCTCCACGCCGCCCCCGCCTCACGCGCCAGCCGGTGAGTTGGCGATTCAACCGAGCCGTTGGATCCTTGATCAACGGCCGAGGATGGGCGAGCATCCGCCGTCCGATTGTCATCTTGATCTGGCTGTTGATCTTGATCCAACGGCGAGCCTCCGTGGGTCCTGTGGCAGGTGTGTGCGCGCTGCTGCGCGCTGGGCCGTCCGATCCAGATCGACGGCTCACTCGCCCACGCCTCCGGTGTTAGGAAAGTCCCAGAGTGCTAAGTCCAGAAATCAGTATCACATTAGGGTCTTGTCATTTTCATATCTTTGTCATCTTAGCTCCAAATTAGATGATTCCAATTTTGTTAGCTTCCTTATAACTTGAACTTTAATAGAAAAATAACTAGAGACCATGATAAAACCTGGAAAACCATTTTCAAAAATAGTAAACAAGTGAACTTAATACTGTTTTTCAGAACTTTAGCAAACTTGTAAAATGCATAACTTTTAATATATAGATCATTTTTGTATGAATCCAATTGGATTAGCTTCCTCTGATAGTGTGTTTGCTAGGAAAATTGGTTTCACAAATTTTACTGTTTTTAGAAATCATAAGGATCATATTTTAGTTTAATACCCTAAACAATTTAGATAAATCATAACTCTTTCAATATAACTCCAAATGACCTGAAATTTTATATGGCTCATCACTATACCAGTAGGTAGCTACCATAAAAATTTCAGCTTCCAAATCTTTCTAGAAAATGTTTTTGCTACAGTGCTAATTATGGCCGAAAATAGGTTTTTAGAGAATATCTTTTGCACCACAAATCCAAATTAGGTTTTTCCAGTTCCTATGTCTAGGTATATTCGTATTCTACCTTGTGTATAAATTTCGTCGCATTTGGATAATTTTCGCTTGCTCTTTTGTTTAAGTGTTGCTCGTCTTATTGGCTGTTTTCACTCTTTCGCTTAGGATTCGATATTTATGTAACCCCGAGAACGACCCTCCGCAACAATTTGAGCAACAGCAAGAAGGCAAGCAGTTTGATCATTTCCCATTGATCCCATTACTTTTAAAGTCTAATATTTTGTTTAACTTCTATGTATGCATTGCTAATTTGTTGTTAAATTGATTAGTTAATCCTCTAGTTGCATAATCTGTAGGTAAATGATTATCCTCTACTACCTGAGCCTAGGTTATTTGCTGTGATTAGGGTTCGTTGGATGAGCTCTTGTCACTTAGTAGATTTCGAATAAATATTGCTTAGCCATGCCTAGTAGCGGTAGTATTGGGCGATCATCGACTTAGTCGGTGATCTTGATCACACAACTACTTATACTACTCCATTATGTCCAACCCTTGTGATTTATTGATTTACAAATCAAAACTGAAAACAAAACTATATCTTGACTTGGGCACAATGGTATGTTGATGTGATCTGTGGGTGTGTTGAATGGTGCCTAAGTCCCCAAGGACCGAGTTACTTGTGTCACTAAGCCAAGCGCTTATTGCGTACTAACCACACGAGGGGATATGGAACCTCTCTTGACTAAGTACTTTGGGAGGTGTTAATTATGAGCTGGTTGGTGGGTGTGTTCTGTGTGTGTGTGTTTGTGGTGTTGAGGGGAGCATTAGCGCACCGGTTAGGCTGCCTAATGTGTCCTTCTCCCGTGGGTTGCGGCTCTTAATTAGCATCGCCCATTGGAAAGCGCCTTGTTAGACTTAGCCATGCCTCGCATACCAAAGGAAGTGTGCTAACCGTGGTGGTGGAAAGGCGGCCCATCGTGTGGGTACATTGGTACACCCCAGGTTAAAACTATTCGAATAGCCTCGCCCTAGGTTATGGACATGCTTGGTAAGGTCGTGCAAGAACTAGACTACAACCTTTAAAAACTTAAACTTGACATGGGTGGTATGAAGGGTACTTCATGTTATTGCCGTGGTGACTATGGGTTAGTCACTTCTAGGTTGGTGTTGTCATCTATCTATTGTTATAATTGTCTCTCTTTTATTTGAACAATAAAAGTTAATTGCAAACTTGCTTTGAATCTATTACCTTATTGCAAATGAAAACTTGCTTCATGCTGAAAATAAGTCCAGAGCCTCATCCACTTAAATAAAGCTTGCATGTAGTTAATTATAGTTCTGTTATCTCACACGTCAGTCTTGCGAGTACAAAAACAATTTTTGTACTCATCTGCTTTGTTGAATATTAATTGTTGCAGAGGAAGAAGGTGAGCCCCAAGGGCCTCACTTTTGTGAGTCGTAAGGCGCGCTGCTTGGGACGCATTAGCTTGGCGGTCCGGTTGGTTGCCTTGTGGGTAAAGGCACATCGATTGACTTTTGTTTATTGCCATCTTATGGCCCTTTTGCTTCCGCTGTTTAAATTAGTTGCTTATGTGTTATTTGGCCGGTCGACCTCTCTTTTGTAATAACTATCTTTATATTATCTATGTCTTTTAGTTGTTGCTTTTGCTTCGGCTCTATGTGTATGAATGGAATTGATGCATGATTTTGTAACGGGTGTGTATATCGCATTTCGGGAAGTATACATATCTCGAGGCTTGGTTTATTTGATTTGTAATCGTTAGGACCAAGTGGATGGTTAAACAAGACGAGCCAATAAACCGGGTCCTCACAAAGTTGGTATCGAGCCATTCCGACCGTAGTAACCCAAGCTTGATCGTCTTTAGGATATTTTGGAAAACTTAATTTCAAAGTATCAAATGATTTATGAAAGCTTAAGTAAGTTCTCGATTTTGTTCCTTACCTATCTTAGCTTTCTATCTCATCTTGCTCTAATTTGAGTTTTAAAAGTTGTTCTCCTTTCCTTCTCTCAAAAGATAGTTGTATCGCTTAAATTGGGTTTTGGGAACCATTGAGTTTGGCAAATTGAAGTGTTAGCTGCCCTCTACAAGGTTTTGAAGCTTCGAAGTTGAAGAATTAGGCTTTGAAGCTTGATGCAAAATCTGGACAGCGAAGGCCGATTTTCTGACAGCAAGCTCAAAGGTCCTAAATAGGTAGAAAATGAGAGGTTAATCAACTAAAACTTGTGGGAATAAAAGGGTAAGAAGTGATACTAGTTAGCTAAGTATCTAACACTATTTTGCCGCCTTAACCTTGCTTTTGAGTAGTGTTAGACTTGAAGTAGTGTGCTGAAATTTTATCTTCTCAACCTGCTGCTGCTCATTCAATACGGGTTAATGGCATCGAAGTTGAGATTTGGTTTGGTGTTTCTTGCTGTTTTGGAGCCTCCTGGAAGCATTTAAAGTTTATATGCTTGTTATTTTGGCTTTCATTTAGCTTTTTCTTTCAAAGAACTTCTAGATTGGAGGGTTTTGTTGCTAACCCGCTTTCCTTGCAGCAGATGGATGGGTACTCGAGCGGCCGTGGTCAGCACTGTTTGATGAGGAGCTCCCGCCTCCTCCGACCATGGCTGAGGTTCTTCTACGATCGAGCGCAACTGCTCGTGAGGACAGGAGGGTCTCGCTGGATGTTATTGCGCGCAACACCTCCGCTTCTTGCCGTGCCTCAGATCTGGGCAAGGGGTGGACTCTCGGGCCGTGGGGCCTTGCCGAGTTTCTTCGCACTCACCCCCACATTTTCCAGATCCGAGGACCCACCGACGCCGATGATCGGTCGCGCAAAGTTGAGCGGAAGCTCGACGCTGCCTGCTGCCGTGACCAGACAAGGCACTCTTGCCTCCCATCGCCAGGGGCAAGACTCTCCGGTGGGAGAACTTCTTGGCCATGCAGCCCGCCGCCACACTCGCCTCTTGGGATGAGTTCCGACGGCGCCCGCCGAGCTCACATCCCCGCCGCTTGATGAAGTCAAGAAGAAGGAGTTTCTCGCACTCAAGCAAGGGAGTAAGTCGCTGATGGAGTACCTGCACGAAGTTCAACCACTTGGCTCGTTATGCTCCATCCGAGGTGGCCACCGATGAGGCCAAGCAGAGAAGTTCATGGAGGGCTTGTCCGAGGAGCCGCAAGACAAGCTCTCCATTGTGGACTTTGCCGACTTTCAGCTTTGTGGACAAGGCCATTGTTGCCGAGCACAAGGCCAAGGCGCCGGGCGAGTCCCGCAAGCGCAAGTGGGAGGCCCAATGTCCGCACAGCCGGCTCTCCCGCCCCGTGTCGGGCCCCGCCCTCAGGCCCGCTCGTGGCTTCACTACCACCGAGGCCGCCAGACCAGCCTCGCCTCCGCAGCCGTGCCTCTGGGCCACGCGCCGCGAACCAGCCAGGTGGCCCCGCAATCCGGCCGCCGGTCACTTGCTTTTCATGCAACCAAGGGGCATTATGCAAATACTTGCCCTAACAGATCGAGCGCCCTCGCCCTAATGGAGGACGCGGCAGGGAGGTGGTCCTCCCGTGATCGGAGGTTGTCCCCGCTACCCAAGGCGTGGGTAGTGGCCGCCAACCTTATCTCCGCGAGGAGGCACAGAGGCACCCGACGCCGTGTTGGGTAGCCTTTCGTTAACTCTTTCCTGCTACAATTTTGTTTGATCTGTGCACATCTCATTCGCTTGTTTCAGTCTTTGTCGTGGGAGGTCTTCTTTTACTCCGTTGTTGGTCCCACGCTCATTCGCTCCCGCTCGGAGTTGAGAGTCGAGTCCGAGTGTAGGGATGTCCCTGTTGAGATAGAAGGGGTAGGATTCTTGGCAAACCTTATCCTCCTTCGATCGGCGAGCTTAGATGTAATCCTAGGCATGGATTGGTTGTCTCAAAGACATAGGACAAATTGATTGCGCTTAGCAGCTCATCTACCTCACCGGCCCTTCCGTGAGCAGTTCGCCACCAAGCCGCAGGATCTCGCATCTCTTCGCGCCAGCGAAGCCATCTCTAGATATTAGTGAAGTCCCAGTGGTATGTGACTTTGTTGATGTCTTCCCGACGACCTTCCGTGGATGCCACCAGCTCGAGACCTCGAGTTTGTCATTGAGTTGGTTCCTGCATCGCCCGATTTCAAAGAGGCCTTCACCAATGGACCCAATTGAGTTGGTGGAGTTGAAGAAGCACCGGGTGAGCTTCAAGAGAAGGGTTTCATCCGCCCTAGCTCATCTCTTGGGGATGCTCAGCAATCTTTGTCCCGAAAAGGACAAGATGTCGCAAGATAAAGCGTTGATTACCGTCCACTTAATGAAGTAACGGTAAGGAACAAGTACCCTTTGCCCGTGATCGACGAACCTCTTCGATCAATTAACCTGAGCTCGAGTCTTCCAAGATTGATTTGAGAGTGGGATATCATCAGGTTCGGATTCGACTGAGGATATTCCAAAGACGGCTTTTTCTACCGTTATGGCTTGCACGAGTATACCGTCATGTCTTTCGGCTTAACCAATGCTCCGCCTTGTTCATGAACCTCATGAATTCGGTGTTCATGGAGTATTTGGACAGGTTCGTTGTGGTCTTCATCGATGATATCCTTATCTACCCAAGAGCGATGAGGAACACACCGAGCATTTGAGGCTTGTGTTGGGCAAGCCACAGCACCACCAGATGCGGTTCGCAAGTGCGCTGCTCGTTGAAGGAAGTAGCCTTCTTAGGCCATATTCTTTCGACAGAGGCGAGCCGTGGATCCTAGCAAGATCGACGTGCTTTCTCGAGTCACCACTTCGTCACCGGTTCGGAGTTTTCTTGGTTTAGCGGATATTATCGCCGCTTATCGAGAACTTCCAAGATAGCGGCCGGCGACGGAGTTGCTCAAGAAGGACAAGAAGTTCTCGTGGTCCGCTGATTGCGAGGAAAGTTTCAAGCGCTTAAGACGCGATTGACCACCGCCTCCCGCTCTTGTTCTCCCGATGTCCGCCGGCTTCGATATCTTTTGTGACGCTCTCGCCGAGGCCTCTGCTGTGTCCTTATGCAAGAAGGCAAGGTAGTGGCCTATGCATCAAGGCAATTGAGACCTCATGAACTCAACTATCCTACCCATGACTTGGAGTTGGCCGTGATCCATGCACTTAAGATCCGCGACATTACCTAATCGGTAATCGCTATGTGTATTCGATCACAAAAGCTTAAAGTATTTGTTCACCCAACCAGATCTGAACCTCGTGCAAAGGAGATGATTGGAGTTGATCAAGGACTATGACATGGGTATTCACTACCATCCGGCAAAGCCAATGTCATTGCGGATGCGCTTAGTCGCAGCGCATTGCAATGCATTGTTGCTCCAAGAGCCTCATCCCCTTCCGAGGAGTTCCAGCTGCCTCAACTTGGGTTTGGTTGAGCATGGTTCCTCGCCGCCTTGGTTGTACAAACCAACCTTGGTGGATCGGATCAAGTCCGCTCAAGAATGATGTTGGAGTGAACCGCATCAAGGAAAATGTCAAGAATGGAACAACAAGTGCTTCTCCGTAGATGAGCTTGGTGTCGTGAGGTTCGGCAACGCCGTGGTTCCAAAGGACATGGAGTTGCGGATTTGATCCTCCGCGAAGCCCACGATTCTCCGTTATCCATTCATCCCGGCCACGAAGATGTATCATGATCTCCGGCGAGATTTTGGTGGACCCGAATGAAGAGGAGATCGCAAGGTTCGCTGCCGAGCGCGACGTGTGCCGCCGTGGTCAAGGCCGAGCATCGCCCAGCCTAGATCGCTTCAGCCCTTACCACCCGGAGTGGAAGTGGATTCGGTCGATGGACTTTATCACCGGTCTACCCCTGCTCCAAAGAAGAATGATGTAACTGGTCGCCATCGATCGATTGACTAAGGTGGCTCATTTTCTTCCCGCCAAGACCGACCTTCGAGTGGTCTTCCGCGGAGCTCTACCTAGCCCGCATCGTGAGTTTGCATGGTGTGCCAAAGACAATTGTGTCGATCGTGGTTCATTGCTCACGCCTCGATTTTGGCATAGCCCGCAAGAGGCTATGGAACCCGCTTTCTTTTCACTTCGCCACCCCAAATCGATGGTCGACCGAAGGGTCAACCAAGTTTTAGAGGACATATCGCGAGCTTGTGTCCTTTCCTATGGGAAGCATTGGGAGAAGTGCTTGCCATTCGCCGAGTTTTCTTATAACAATGCCTTCCAAGCCGCCCTGATGACACCATTTGAGGCCTTCTACGGAGAAAGTGTAGGACCCGTTGAACTGGTCCGAGACCTGAAAGACCTTTCTTTGCCCGGACTGATTAATGAGGCCGAGGGTCAAGTCCACTCATTCGGATCACACGCACACTCAATCCGTGCAAAAGAGCTGCGCGGATCGTCGCCGCCGTGAGTTGAGCTTTGAGCCCAATGATTTCGTTTATCTCAAGGTTTCTCCTCCAAAGGTCACCAACGCTTTGGTGTCGAGGCAGTTGGCTCCTCGATATGTCGGTCCATACCGTGTTATCGAAGAAGGGAGCCGTTGCCTACAAGTTGGAGTTGCTGCTGCACTTGCGGGGTACATGATGTGTTCCATGTGTCCCACTCAAGAAGTGTCTCCGTGTTCCAACAGAGGAGCTCCGCTGGAAACTCTTGATGTTCGTGAAGATTTGACCTATCGCGAGCACTGCTCGCATCCTCGAGGAGGTCGAGCGAAGAACAAGGAACAAGACCATTAAGTTCCTTAAAGTTCAGTGGTCAAACCATTCCGAGGATGAAGCTACAAGGGAACGAGAAGATCGCCTCGTGCACTACTACCTCTCTTCTTTTCCGAGTGAACCAAATCTCTGGACGAGATTTTTGTAAGGGGGGGAGGTTTGTAACATCCCCATTTTGGCTTGTGTTTCAAATGTAATAAAATGATGGTAAATTAAAACTTTTCCTTCATCCTTTACTCTTGAAACTTTTCTGAAATTCTTGTAAAAAGAATTTTGGGGAATTCAAAATCAAAATCCTCGTTTATCTCAAGTCAAAACCTTCTGGGTGAAATCTTATGTCAAACCCTTGGTAATAATTTTTCCTGGGTTCTAGGGTTGCTTGGTAACACCTCTGAATTATTTCATAATTTTTGGAAATTGTTTGAAATATTTTAGAGGCAAGTCAAACCTTGGTCAAACCCTGTTTGAACCTTCTGAAATTTCTTGGGAAAATTCCATTACACAAAAATCCCTGGAAATTTTATGGAAGGTTAACCCTAAGACCAGGAAGCTCCAGTTAAAATTTCATAAAATTTGGAGTTGATTTGATACCTCAAATAAATCCCCAAGTTCAGCTCTAAAAATCAAACCTAACTGTCAGGCATCGTTTCATGCGACCGAGCCGACTAGAGTCCGACTCACCACTTGTCTCGACCGAGTCCACTAGCAGCCCGACTCGGGCTGGGTCCGCTGTCGTGCCTCGCCTGCGTGCGCTTTGATCTCCATCGGGTGGCCTTGATTTCACCATCGAGGCGCCGACGATTCGCGCTTAACCGCCGGATCCAGATCTTGGCGTCGTGGTCGCCTCTTCCTCGCTCTCCCGCTCTCCTTCTTCGCTCACGCTGAGCGCCGCGCCGCCGAGTCGCCACGGTGGGGCTCCCACGACTATTGCCGCCGCGCATTAAATGCTCGCCGCGGCGCCGTGTCCGGTCGCCTCCCAACCTCTCACCCACCCCTGCTCGTGAGCACCCGAGGTCGCCGCCCGTGAGAGAGAGCCGCTGAGGTCCCCGTGCTCCCTCGCTACTTATGCACCCGGCTTCCTTTCTTTGCCCTCCTTTCACCTTTCCGCAACCCCGCCGACACCTTTCTCTTCTTGCTTGAGCTCAATTCACCAAGACACCGAACCGCCATTGTTGGCCAGAATCGAGCTTCGTGGGCATCCTAGTTCCAGTGGCTTCCTTGCTCCATTTCTGTCCGATCGGTTCCTTTAACCTCTGGAACCTTAAACCTCATTCAATTTTTGGTTGTCTCCTCAAGTGTCGGTGATATTGGAGTTCCTTTTCGGCCGGACTTCACCCCCTTCTTCCCCATCTCCGGTAAGCACCTCCTCCTTCCAATTCCTTGCTCCGGGAGTATCCTTGGGCTATGAGAAAGCCATGTTGATGACGCGGTTGTGCTATTTTCGCCCAGGCTGGTCCCGCCGCGGTGACCCCAGTGCCGCCGCCGCTGTCTTCCGCCGCCGGCCCACCTCCGACCTCCTCGACCTCTCCGCAACATCCCGGTGAGTCCTCTAAGCCCTCCAGTAGCTAGCACGCGTGGTAGCGGAGCATGATCTTGGCCGATCGCATGCTCCATCTTTACCAGAACCTTCTCCGCCCGCCGCAGTCGCGCGCCGCGTGAGCCATCTCCGCAGGTTGCGAGCGCGGTCGTGGGCGTGAGGCTATTGCGCCCCGCTCATTCTTTGCTCGCACTGGCCTCCTCGCCGCATCACGCCAGCGAGCCGGCGCGAGGAATGCCCGTTGTCGACGAGGCTCGGTCCGAGGGCGACGTGGCCACTTCTAGCCGCCGGATCTAGCGATCGGCGGCGTGAAACCTCCACGCCGCCCTCGCCTCGCGGCGCCAGCCGGTGAGTTGGCTGATGCAACCGGAGCCGTTGGATCTTGATCAACGCCCAGATGGGCGAGCATCCGCCGTCCGATTGTCATCTCGACCGGGCTGTTGGATCTTGATCCAACGGCGAGCCTCCGGGTCCTGTGGCGCAGGTGCGCGCGCGCGGCGCTGTGGGCCGTCCGATCCAGATCGATGGCTCTCACTCGCCCACGCCTCCGGTGTTAGGAAAGTCCCGAGAGTGCTAAGTCCGAAATAAGTATCACATTAGGTCTTGTCATTTTCATATCTTTGTCATCTTAGCTCCAAATTAGATGATTCCAATTTTGTTAGCTTCCTTATAACTTGAACTTAAATAGAAAAATAACTAGAGACCATGATAAAACCTGGAAAACCATTTTCAAAAATAGTAAACAAGTGAACTTAATACTGTTTTTCAGAACTTTAGCAAACTTGTAAAATGCATAACTTTTAATCTATAGATCATTTTTGTATGAATCCAATTGGATTAGCTTCCTCTGATAGTGTCTTTGCTAGGAAAATTGGTTTCACAAATTTTACTGTTTTTAGAAATCATAAGGATCATATTTTAGTTTAATACCCTAAACAATTTAGACAAATCATAACTCTTTCAATATAACTCCAAATGATCTGAAATTTTATATGGCTCATCACTATACCAGTAGTTAGCTACCATAAAAATTTCAGCTTCCAAATCTTTCTAGAAAATATTTTTGCTACAGTGCTAATTATGGCCGAAAATAGGTTTTTAGAGAATATCTTTTGCACCACAAATCCAAATTAGGTTTTTCCAGTTCCTATGTCTAGGTATATTCGTATTCTACCTTGTGTATAAATTTCGTCGCATTTGGATAATTTTTGCTTGCTCTTTTGTTTAAGTGTTGCTCGTCTTATTGGCTGTTTTCACTCTTTCGCTTAGGATTCGATATTTGCGGTAACCCCGAGAACGACGCTCCGCAACAATTTGAGCAACAGCAAGAAGGCAAGAAGTTTGATCATTTCCCATTGGTCCCATTACTTTTAAAGTCTAATATTTTGTTTAACTTCTATGTATGCATTGCTAATTTGTTGTTAAATTGATTAGTTAATCCTCTAGTTGCATAATCTGTAGGTAAATGATTATCCTCTACTACCTGAGCCTAGGTTATTTGCTGTGATTAGGGTTCGTTGGATGAGCTCTTGTCACTTAGTAGATTTCGAATAAATATTGCTTAGCCATGCCTAGTAGCGGTAGTATTGGGCGATCATCGACTTAGTCGGTGATCTTGATCACACAACTACTTATACTACTCCATTATGTCCAACCCTTGTGATTTATTGATTTACAAATCAAAAACTGAAAACAAAACTATATCTTGACTTGGGCACAATGGTATGTTGATGTGATCTGTTGGGTGTGTTGGAATGGTGCCTAAGTCCCCAAGGACCGAGTTACTTGTGTCACTAAGCCAAACGCTTATTGCGTGCTAACCACACGAGGGGGATATGGAACCTCTCTTGACTAAGTACTTTGGGAGGTGTTAATTATGAGCTGGTTGGTGGGTGTGTTCTTGTGTGTGTGTGTTTGTGGTGTTGGAGGGGAGCATTAGTAGACCGGTTAGGCTGTCTAATGTGTCCTTCTCCCGTGGGTTGCGGCTCTTAATTAGCATCGTCCATTGGAAAGCGTCTTGTTAGACTTAGCCATGCCCGCATACCAAAGGAAGTGTGCTAACCGTAGCTGGTGGAAAGGCGGCTCATCGTGTGGGTACATTGGTACACCCCCGCAGGTTAAAACTATTCGAATAGCCTCGCCCTAGGTTATGGACATGCTTGGTAAGGTCGTGCAAGAACTAGACTACAACCTTTTAAAAACTTAAACTTGACATGGGTGGTATAAAGGGTACTTCATGTTATTGTCGTGGTGACTATGGGTTAGTCACTTCTAGGTTGGTGTTGTCTTCATCTATTGTTATAATTGTCTCTCTTTATTTGAACAATAAAAGTTAATTGCAAACTTGCTTTGAATCTATTACCTTATTGCAAATGAAAACTTGCTTCATGCTGAAAATAAGTCCGAGCCTCATCCACTTAAATAAAGCTTGCATGTAGTTAATTATAGTTCTCGTTATCTCACACGTCATCTTGCGAGTACAAAAACAATTTTTGTACTCATCCGCTTTGTTGAATATTAATTGTTGTAGAGGAAGAAGGTGAGCCCCAAGGGCCTCACTTTTGTGAGTCGTGTTGCTGCGCTGCTTGGGACGATTAGCTTATGTCCGGTTGGTTGCCTTGTGGGTAAAGGCACACCAATTGGCTTTTGTTTATTGCCATCTTATGGCCCTTTGCTTCCATTGCTTAAATTAGTTGCTTATGTG
The DNA here is from genome assembly GCA_036346255.1 of Ampelocalamus luodianensis. Classification (NCBI taxonomy): domain Eukaryota; kingdom Viridiplantae; phylum Streptophyta; class Magnoliopsida; order Poales; family Poaceae; genus Ampelocalamus; species Ampelocalamus luodianensis. The sequence goes on from JAYEVH010000224.1 coordinate 47,642, forward strand.
TTATTTGGCCTCGGTCTCTCTTTGTAATAACTATCTTTATATTATCTATGTCTTTCGCTTGTTGCTTTTGCTTCGTCTCTATGTGTATGAATGGAATTGATGCATGATTTTGTAACGGGTGTGTATACTGCATTTGGAAGTATACATATTCGAGGCTTGGTTTATTTGATTTGTACTGTTAGGACCAAGTGGATGGTTAAACAAGATAAGCCGAATAAACCGGGTCCTCACACTTACCTTCATTGCCTCTTCTTCCCTCGCTCTTCTTGCGCCTTCTCTTTCGGGAGTGTCGCACTTTATGAACACTCTCGAGAAATTTGTAAGAGGCAAGAAGAAGCTCAATCTTATTCTAGACCAATCTAAGATCTCCGCAGATTTAATCAAGGTCTAGGATATGATTTTTATGAGGACATAAGGAAGCATCCACCGCCGTGCTTAGACCCATAGCACTGTGTGTGATCGAGACTAAGCCTGTGGATCGAGAAAGTCCAATTTAAGTCGCGGCTATGTCCAGTGGATTTGACGAAGAAGGTGATTGCACCTACCGCTCAGCCTCTCTCGGCGAAGCCTCCCATGTCGCTTCTACCTCTCACAAGGTGAAGTATCACCGCACTTTCGTAAGGATGGACACACAATCGATCGATGCTTCAGTGCGCCAAGATCGCGCAGAGATCGTGTTGAGTCTCTTGGGCGATTCAGTGGTCGGCCTGCACCTTGAGTGCACCAGACTAACACGCAGGTCTAGGATCGTTGAGTCCGTGTTCGGCGCAGATCGAGGACCTTGCTTACCGTTTTCTCGTGTTCGCCCTCGATATGCTCCCGGTCGTGACTTCCGCCGCCCCGAGGGTAGATCTCTGCTTTCTCATCAAGACAAACTACCATGCGTGTTCAAAGATGTTGCGGATGTTCACTCGCCTCCTCGAGCAGCTGGACCTAGCAACAGCCTTCGTGTCTACTCATAGACCTTCGCTTGAGGACAGAGAGCGTAGGGTAGATAGAGGTCGGGCGTGGCTTGACTACTTCATCCGCTCGACGTGTTACTCAAGATTGGGTGCCAAAATCACCGTTGATTTACCCCTGGTCGAGACTTTACTCTCTTGTTGACTCAGTTCGCCGGCAGGAAGGGAAAGGTTTGGCTCGCCGACTCGGTGTTCTCGACACATGACCGGAGATTCTTGTTAGTTTTCTTCCCTTGTGCGTGCTGTGTGATGAGAAGATCACCTTCGAGATGCTTCATCCGGCGCGCCATCGCCAAAGGTACTCGTGCACGTGAATGATTCTTTTATTTTGAAAGATGTTGCCTTGGTTAGTAAGTCATGCAGACAATTTGCTTTCGCTTCACCACCGATGACGGTTTCGAGGTGAGCTTTAAGAAAACAATTGCAAAATTCTTGATTCTTCTGTAGTCCGGTTTATGGATTTCGTTATGGGAGGATCTTTCGTGCTGAGTTTTCTGAGTCGTCTGGCGATCCTCTCAGGTGTTTAGTTGCTTCTGAGTCCCGCGATCTCTCTTTCTAGCATAGGAGACTTGGTCATATTGGATTTGACCATTTGACCAGAGTTAGTGGCCACGATCTCATTCGTGGTCTGCCGAAACTCAAGATGGTCAAAGATCTTGTTTGCGCTCCATGCCGGCACGGCAAGATGGTTGCCGCTTCTCATCCTCCGGTCATAGTTACTATGACCCATGCATCGGGACAGCTCCTCCACATGGACACAGTTGGACCAGCTCGAGTACAGTCAGCAGGAGGGAAGTGGTATGTTCTTGTTGTGGTCGATGACTTCTCGAGGTATTCTTGGGTGTTTTTCTTAGCCTCGAAGGATGAGACATTTTCACATTTCCGAGGTCTTTTTAGTAGACTTTTTGTTGAGCTTCCAGGTGCCTTACAAGCGATCCGCAGTGACAATGACACGGAGTTCAAGAATTCCTACTTTGAGAGTTTTTGTGGGGAGACAGGTGTAGAGCATCAGTTCTCTTCTCCATACGTCCCTCAGCAGAATGGCGTTGTGGAGAGGAAGAACCGTACCTTGGTCGAGATGGCCAGGACGATGCTTGATGAGTACTCTACACCGAGGAAGTTTTGGGCTGAAGCCATTGCGACCGCGTGTCATGTTCCGAATCGAGTTTTTTCGGCACACTTGCACCGCACTTCTTATGAGTCGAGATATGGGCGAAAGCCCGTCATTCTCATTTTCGTGTTTGGTTGCAAATGCTTTATTCTCAAGTCCGGGAACCTAGACAAGTTCGAGTCACGCCTCGTGATGGTATCTTTCTAGGCTACTCGACTTCTTCGCAGGCTTTTAGGGTCTGGAACTGCGAGTCTAGCAAGTTGGTAGAGACCTGCGAGGTGACATTTGACGAGGCCAGTCCGGGGACTAGGCCACATATCTCAGGTTCTTTAGAGCAGTCCGAGACCATCTTTGTGGATGATGAGGACGATGGAGACGATGGTTGTTTACCTGATCCAGCTCCTCATCCTCCCCTTGAGATGCCTTCTTCCACGGCACTCAAGGTGATCAGCCCTACTCATCGCTTCCTCCGAGCTAGTGGCTCTCGCTCCGCCGCCCCGCACACGAGGTAGAGGCCACTTTTCTCCTCATCCAGACCTCCCGACATATCCGTAAAAGGCATCCTTCAGAGCAGATTATTGAGACCTCTTCGAGCGTGTCACACGCCTAAGTCCGCTTTTCACCTCGCTCCATTCTCGCTTTGTTGCCTCCTTTGAGCCCAAGGACATTTGTCACGCCCTTTCGATGAGTCTTGGGTCAATGCCATGCATGAGGAGCTAGAAAATTTTTCGAGAGGAACAAGGTCTGTCGCTTGTCGAGCCCCGCGAGGTCACAACATTATTGGGACTAAGTGGGTGTTCAAGAATAAGCAGAGCGAGGATGGAGTGGTTATTTGAAACAAGGCTAGACTGGTAGCTCAGGGGTTCTCTCTGTGTTGAGGGTCTAGATTTGAGGAGACCTTTGCCTCGTAGCTAGACTAGAAGCCATTAGAACTCGCTTGCCTTTGCAGCCTTCTAAGGGTTTCAAGCTCTACCAGATGGATGTCAAGAGTGCCTTTCTCAATGGCTTTATTGAGGAAGAGGTCTACGTCCGACAGCCTCCAGGTTTCGAAAACCCCAAATACCCAAACCATGTCTTCAAGCTTTCCAAAGCTTTGTATGGACTTAAGCAAGCCCCAGAGCTTGGTATGAGAGGCTTAAGTCCTACTTGTTAAGTCATGGTTTTGAGATAGGTAAAGTAGACAAGACCTTGTTCATCCCCAAGATGGCACCGATTTTCTACTGCTCAAATTTATGTGGATGACATCATTTTTTGCGGCTCTTCCCATACTGTTTCACAGCTTCTGATGTCATGAGCACCGAGTTTGAGATGAGTATGATGGGTGAGTTGACTTTCTTCCTTGGCTTTCAGATCAAGAAGACTCGGAGGGTACCTTTCTTCATCGTGAAAGTACACTCGTGACCTCCCGAGACGCTTCGACATGAGTGATGGTAAGCTCCGTGTCGACTCCCATGGCTTCTACAAACTTATCTTGACCTGGATGAGGATGGCGAGCGCTTGATCAAAAGGAGTTTCGAAGATGATTGGCTCCTCTTGTACCTCAACGCCGAGACCGACATACATTTTTCTGCGTGTCTCGGCGCTGCTTTGTGCTTCTCCTGCGCCTCTCACCGCAAAGCGTGAAACGCATCTTCGGTACCTTCGAGCTACCATTGACTATGGTATCCGGTACTCTTCCTCATCCCGTCTTTCCTTGAGAGCCTTCTGATGCAGACTTTGCCATCAGAGGATAGATAGGAAGAGCACTGCACCGCCAATTTAATTGCACTTCTCTTGTTTCTCGGTCTTCAAGGAAGCAACCTGTTGCATACCCACCGCAGAGGCGAGTACGTTGTCGCAGCCAGCTGTCTGTCGAGCCAAGTGCTTTGATGGCTTCGACCTGTGGGACTTTGGGTTAGTCATAGATAGTGTTCCACTCTTTGTGATAACACTGCGATCAACATTGCTAAGAACCCAAAGCAACACTCCCTGACCAAGCACATTGATATCCGTTATCACTTCCTTAGAGACCATGTAGAGAAGGGCGATATAGTGCTTCGGGCCAGGAGAGTGACCACCGCTATCGACATCTTCACCAAGCCATTGGATAGTTCAAGGTTTTCACTCACGGGAGAGCTTGGGGTGGTCTGTCCCTATGGATCACAGAGGGGGAGTTTCTATTCTCATCGCTTACTACTAATTATGCTCTTACTCCTTGTTGTTGCATTGCATTTTGGGTGCATCCGGGATTAGTCCTCCTAGCATAGTTTAGAGTGTTTTCTAGTCGAGTTGCTTAGACTTCCTTCTCTTATCTTGTGATTTTAGGATGTCGCTTATTAGCCGCCTCTCTTCTCACTAGGTTGAGCTCACTCACCGCTTATAGGTTCTAACGAGGGTCGCCACCCTGCAGACAGTGGCACGTGTTTGCTCCTAGGTGTGTTAGGTGGGCAGTTGATAGTCCTAGAGTCATTTGGGGTAGATGAGAGTCAGTCTGAGCCATAGTATTCTCTATATCTTATCTATGCTTTAAGGACTGCCTGTTTTATGTTTTCTTTCCCAGCTTCTCGATTTTATTGCTTTGGTTCTGTGGGGAGTTCTTTGGGGCTACTGAGCTTAATTTTGACATAACTCAACTTGAACTAAAAGTTGCATCTAATGTTGAGAGGGAGCTGGACTTTCTTGCATTTTCAGCATCTAGCATTGTAATATATTTGCATTGAGCCTTGATTATTATCCTGTTATGACATGCTTCAATGCTTTACACCTTGCCATGACTTGTGTTTAGTTTGCTAGATTTATCATGACTTCATATGTATGGACTAGCTTCTGTCATGATAAGTTAATTAAAATTGTTCAACTTAAACTAAAACTTGTTATGTTAGCACTCGAGATTAGTCTTTCTTGAGCTATCCTTTTATGATTCATGCCATGTCAAATAGGCTGGGTAGAGCGTTGAATCTATAATGAGCCTTAGATTGAGCTGTTTTAGTCTCTTGATGTTGCATGAGTTAGCACAACTCGTTAAAAGGAAAAAAGATCTCTTTTGTGCGAAAAAACTGATCTCACCAATTCTCTCCTATGAGACGGCTTGCCATTGCACTTGGCATGAACTTAGGGGGAATTTTGGGTGACCTAGACTATCTTCTAGAGCCAATTAGTGTGCCTTTACCCACAAGGCAACCAACCGGGCCGCAAGCTAGTCGTCAAACCCGTACCACAGCTCACAAAAGGAAAGCCCTTGGGGCTCACCTTCTTCCTCTCCAACAAAAACATTAAGCAAAGCATCTGAGTACAAAAATTGTTTTTGTACTCGCAAGACTGACGTGTAAGGGTAACATAACTATAATTTAACTACATGCAAGCTTTATTTAAGTGGAGGGGGCTCTGGACTTATTTTTAGCAAAAAGCCAGTTTTCTTTTGCAATAATGTAATAGTTTGAAGGCAGTTTTAACAATTCAAATTTTATTTGCGTAAATAACAATGATACAAGAAGTAGTAACATAAAGATATCCCGAGATGACCAACCCAATGGCCATCACAACAATAGTATGAACACTGCTCATACCAACCCACAAGTTTTAATTAAATGTTGTAGTCTAACTCTTGAAAAGCTTACCCAAGCGTGTCCATAACCTAGACGAGGCTATTCGAATAGTTTTAACTCGCAGGGTGTACCAATGTACCCACACTTTAGACCGCTTTCCACCACCTACTGTTAGCATACTTCCTTTGGTATGCAGCACGCTAAGTCTAACATGACGCTTTCCAATATTGTGTATCAACTACGAGCCGTCAGATGGATAGAAATCCATACGATTACATGGTAAAGCCGAAAGACAACTACCCACAAAGGGTAAAGCTTTTGACAACTACCATGCTCCCAACACCATCCCTCCCGCGACCTCCCGCGACCCGGAGCCAATACATGCCAAAGTACTAAGTCAAGAGAGGTCCCATATACTCTAGTGTGGTTAGCACGCAAAAATGCTCGATAATGTGTACTCACAAGATGTTCGGTCCTTAATTGACTGGGCACCATTCCACCACACCCAAAAGTACACCATCTTACCATTGTGCCCAAGTCGAAATCATTTTGTTTTTAGTTTTTAGTTTTCACAAGTAATCATAGCACAGAGGCTGAAATATAAAGATATAATAATTTGTGTGATCAAAGTTACCGACTAAGTCGATAACCGCCCAATTCTACCGGTATCTAAGCATTGCTAAGCATCATATCGCAAAGACAAATAAAAGACCCTAAATCATTCACCGGGCTCTAATTCACCAGTGAGAATAATATTCCTAAGGTCGTGGCAGGGGTGAACAATTTCAGGGCAACAATGCAATGGGATTAACTACCTCTAATCGACAAAATTACTTTGACACAAAAGCATGCATACATACAAGTTAAACAAAATATTAGACGGGAATCGATACGGCGGCACGCTTTTCTGGTTCCTTCAGCGTCTTCTCCACGGGAACTGATACGGTGGCATACTTTTCTAGTTCCTTCAGCGTCTTCTCCACGGGAACCGATGAGGTAGGCTTCTGAACCGAAGGTTGAGGCGGCACTGCAGGGTTGTGTCCAGATGGTTGAGGTGGAGTCATCGACGATCCTGTTGGAGAGGCATGGTCGTGTTGAGATGGTTGAGGTGGAGTCATCGAGGGTGCTATTGGAGAGGCTTTCTGAATCGAAGGTTGAGATGGCACTAGAGGGTCCATGGCGATGTCCTTCTTGGGCCACTGGATAAAAGTGTACAAGGCATCCCCTAGTGTTCTGATTTCTTTGTTCGGGCAAATCTCCAGCGGGACAGCCCTTAAATTTTCATGTACCATGTCCACTTGGACCTTGGCGTAACCCTACGCCACCTGGGCACTGTGCTGCACTATCCCTTCCTAGCATGGATACGCCATCCCCCGCCCAGCCTCAATAGACAACCCAGCCATCCTCACTTGGAGCGTGCAGGGCGTCGCCTCCTACAAAACGATACTCAATTAGCTAAGGCGTCCTAGAGGTCTATCTTTGGAGCATTCCAGAGATGTACATTACCTTGATAGCGTCGATAGGTAATTGGACGTCATTATGCTCAGAATTTTGCGTGGACGCGACGTTACTCTGATGTTGAGTAGGACTGACTCCCAAAATAACAGGGGCGCCTTGCGACTAGTTGACGAGTTGATTGATTCGATCCTCCAATCTTGCTATATATCCTTCAAATCTTGTAGTAAGCCTCATTTCCATCCGTGGTCGACTCGCCTTGGATCTCTTCCTACTCCTCGCACGTAGTAGTCGTCATGAATCCATCCTCCAAGGTACATTAACCCTTTGCTCGCGGCGACCCGGTGCTCCTTGTTTCCTGTACGTAGTTAGTATATCATTCTCCCTGTCTGATTGGAAGGAGCCTCCGGAATATGCGGAAGTCAATGCTTGTTGCAAGGAGGTCATCATGTTATTATAGACACTATGAAGTTATGAACTTATTAACAACTAGGTAGTTCGACATATTTACCACACGTTTGGCCACCTCCCGTCCGCTGGTTTGTGAAAGAGATTCCACCCGAAGACGTGGTTGATGCCTCGCCTAACCGTGATAGAGCGCGCTCTCGGATCTTAGCAAATGGCCTTGTTTCGTTCTCGTCCTCCGCCGCCCATTGCGCGGATTTTACCCAGCGGCGCCGAGTTTGTGGGGGTGAGTGTTCAGTGTCTGGAGATCCTTGTGCGCTGCACTTTGCTCACGAAATTCGGCCGTCATCTTCATTTGCACAAAGGCGTCCCATATATCCCGCGACAAGAATTTATACGTCGTGAAGGATGTTCGACCCGTGTTCACGTACTTCGTGACAAGCGTGCTCTTGAAGGTCCTCCAAGCCTTTCCCATCGTGAGCAACACCTGCCGTTCCATGCGTGCCATGTCTGCTTCTGGGAAAGTGAACGATTTTAAAATTTCTTTCCACGGCTCGCCTCTCCGATCATCCTACATAGTGTCCCAGTTTAGTATGGTGATGGGGACCCGTTCCCTTCCAAGTATCCCACAGATGGTCCAGAATCTCGCCGCTGCTTTAGGGGAACTCACAGGGATCCCATTGGCATTGACCTCTGTGATGGTCATTAGGCCCGTAGGAATTTTCAATATTCCTCTACTATCTCGCGTACGTACCACTTTCCTCGGAGATCCAGACGCATTCGGCGACGTCGATGATGGTGGCGAAGACGGTGCGGACGCCATGTCACTTATTTGCTATCTATATAATAAATAACTAAAAATAGTTGGCACAATGTTCCTTTACATCATACAGTAAAACATTTTTAAAGATTTCAAATGACATTATATGTTAGTAGTAGCACAAGCAAAAGGGATGTAAAATAATATGTACAGAAATAATATAAGATTGTACAGAAATTAATATGTAATTTCAGATATTAAATTTATGCTAACAAGGCAATCAGCGGTCAATGTTTGGTCCATAACTGAAATCAGAGCAGGCTATATATAGATAAATTGCAAGTAGATGAAAATTATGGATAATAGTTTGTGCTCTCAGAAGGAGAGTTGCAAAAGAACAAGTCTTTGCCATCTAAATCCTATTGTCTATACTCTTTATTAAATGAATATGATAATATAAATTCAAACTATGAGCTATAAACAATACTTTGCTTAACTATCACATGATCTCAAATGTTACCGAAAACAGATTAAACTTCCAGTCAAACATTCAATTAATCTCAGTATAAGACAAAGTTCATCACAGAGCATGTCAACAAAGCCCACTGAACAATTTGCAATATCTTCAGTACTAGATTCAGTTCACAGATTATCAAAGACTAACCCCATGCATGCACAGAGGGTCTCCAACACTAGCCCCATGATGAAACCCTAGCAATATCACCATCAGTACCCATCACAGAGAAAGGGAAGGAGTAGAGAAAGGACAAGAGGGTAGAGTACCAGGGGTAACAGTATATCAAACTGAAAGTAGCAAGTAATACAATAGAGCTCAAGAATGAACTAACCATCACATTCAAACTCAATATAAGACAAAGTTCATCACAGAGCATGTCAACAAAGCCCACTGATGAAACCCTAGCAATATCACCATCAGTACCCATCACAGAGCAAGGGAAGGAGTAGAGAGAGGACTAGAGGGTAGAGTACCGGGGGGAGGAGGCCGGTGCAGGGGAGGAGGCCGACACAGGGTCGACAGCGCAGGGAGGAGGCTTGTGCAGAGGAGGAGGCCGACACGTGGTCGACGGCGCCTAGAGGAGGCCGGTGCAGAGGAGGAGGCCGACACGGGGTCGACTGCGCGGGGAGGAGGCCGGTGCAGGGGAGGAGGCTGACACGGGGTCGACGGCGCGGGGAGGAGGCCGGTGCAGAGGGAGGAGGTCGATGGCGAGGGGAGGGAGGCCGGTGCAGAGGGAGGGCGCCGACACGGGGAGGAGGACGGCGCTGGGAGGAGGCCGGTGGAGAGGGAGGCAGTGGCAGCGTCGTCGATGTTGGGAGTGGCGGTGTCGGGGCACTGGGGAACTGGAGAACCCTAGAGGAGGCGAAGGAGCTGAATGGGCGGGGACTGGGGAGAATAAATGGGCGGGTAGATAAATAGGTGGGCCCTAGGTTTCCTATCACAGATGGTTCTATTGTGCAATCGTCAGGATGTGATATCACGACGCTGGTAATAAGAGCCGCCCGTGAGGAGGCATATATCACGCACGGCCCAAAGGGAACCGCTCAGATAGGTTCAACACGACGGCTCTTCATGGAACCGCTTGTGATGAGGATATATCACGATGGTTCTTTATGGAACCATCCGTGATAGCGCACGAGCTCGTGATATGCGTAAATAATTACTAAAATGAATTGCCCAAGAATAAATGCATTTATAGAAAAGATCATATCCTATTTACATCACAAACGATAAAAAGACCATATCGCTTTTACATCACGATGATAAAAAGGATCAACGATCCTATCTTAGTCTTCAAATCTTCGTAAGCCATCTCGTCGCTTCGCAGGTGGCGTGATCGCGATCGCCTCACCAAACGCCCACCGTGACCTTGCACGCCAATTTGCTCTTGTAGATGTTCTGACCGTAATCAAGTCCCATATAGCCCAGAGGCCATCAACCCCGGTCTCGAGAGTCTCGCCAGGCGCACTCCACTCTCCTGTAATTGGATGTCGCCCTGACTCTCCGAGCCGCATCCTCGGTGCGGACCAAATAGCTCCATAGGACAATCTCCACGATGAGGTTTACTCACGGATGTCGGAGACCTCGTGACCGGTCCTGTTGGAGGAGGAGCTCCAATCGATGTGATGATGACCATTATGGTCTCAGGTAGATGGGAGGGCCTACAACGGATGACATTGCGAACGAACGGCTTGTCCGCAGCTTGGGCCAGGTTGCGACCAGAGAGGTGCGAGTACACAACCACAATGTAGGCCAATACAGCCGGGACAAGAGAGGAAGAAGCCATTTGGAGTTTGTGGAGAAAGGGGATCAAGGAGGTTCGTTAGAAATCCCTTTCATAAGGGATGTCTATTTATAAAACAAGTACTCGCTAGAGCAGGAGACGAAGAGATGAAGAGACACATATCGCGCGGGAGACGAAGAGATGGAAAGGCATATCACAGACGGTTCTATCATGGAACCGTCTGTGATATACACCTTATCACAGATGGTTCTATCATGGAACCGTCTGTGATTTATCACAGACGGTTCGTATTAAGAACCGTTTGTGATAATGACATATCACATACGGTTCTATCATGGAACCGTCTGCGATATGTAATGTAACATCCCAATTTTGGGCTTGTGTTTCAAATGTAAGAAAATGAGTAGAAATTAAAACTTTTTCTTACATCATGTGTTTCCTGTTTGTACTGAACATGTATTGTACAAGAAGTTATGGAAATACAAAGTCACAAGTCTTTTGACTCAAAATCTTGATCCTTCAAAAACAATCTTGTCAACCCTTTTGATCATCCCCTGAAATATTTTTCCTAAGTTCTTGGGATGGTATGTGACCCTCTCAAAAATTTCACAATTTTTAGAAATTGTTTGAATATTTTAGAGGGCGCCAAACCTGTTTGACTTCAACGAACCTTGAACCAAGACTTGTAGAATTTTGGAGAAAAATGCAATGAATAAAAACCTCTGAAAATTTTACACAAGGGCAATATCTAAGTCAGCAAGCTCCTGTAAAAATTTCAGAATTTTTGGAGTAGTTTTGCTACCTCTTTTAAATCCCCAAAAGTCTCAGCTTAAATTAAAACCTTAAAGCCTCGGATTCACTGCGCTGGGTGTGGGTCGGACTGCTCGAGCCGTGGACTTGACCGAACCAACTAATCGCACTGGTCCCTTCCGAGCGCGATTGATATCACCGTTGATTTGAATCGCCGCTCACGCTATGCGGCGATTCGACCGCGCGTTGCACTTTTCAATTAGGACCGTTGATTCGATCCAACCGCCCGCATTCCTAAGGGCAACCGGACCGTCCGGCGGACTCATTTAATCATGACCGCCCATTCTCCATCCGACGGTCACCGCTTCTTCTTCTCGTTCTTCTTCCTCTCTGCCTCGCCGCACGCCGCCAATGGCGTAGAGAGAGAGTGCGAGGCGGCTTCGTTGTGTCACTTCAAGCTTGCTTTGCCAACGCTCTCGGGGCATTAAATGCGCATCGCTTTCTCCTCCATTGTGCCGAGTCTCACTGCTCCCATCATTTCTTGGTCTATGGCCGTAGCATGAACCGAGCCCACCATAGACTCGGGTTCTTGCTTGAAACCCTAATCCCTTCCCTATATATTGCCCCCTCTAGGTCCTCCTGGTGTTCCTTTACACCACACCTAGCGCCTCTCTGTGTTTGAGCTCAAATTCATCTCAAACCTTCAATCCACCATTGTTGACCCGAGAGCTCCAATGGCGATCTTGGTGTCCAGTGGTTCACCTTCAATCTTTCTTGTACCCTTTTGAGCTCCTCAACTTCCTTTATATTTCCCCTAACTTAATTTTGGGTTGCATTCTCAGGAATGGATCAATTTTAAGTTTGGAGATTTTCGGCAGATTTCACACCCTTTCTTCTCCAGCTCCGGTAAGTGGTTCCTTTTGCAATTACTTACTTGTGGAGCTTATGGGAACCTTATTGTAGCTATTTTGATCACCTATTGGTGTTCATTTTGCTCAGGTTGCCATTTTCTTCTTCATCTTCCTCGGCTCCGGTGAACTCCATCGTGCTCAAGCTTCTCCGGCCATCTTTTGAAGCTCATCTTGGCTGAGGTAGCTTCTTATTAGTCCCTAGGAGTGTGGCACTCGCTTTCGTGGACCGCAGCGAAGCATTTTGCTATTTTCATGTTTTGCCGTAATGGCTTCCTTCTGTGTTTTCCGGCTCGCCTGCGTTCTAGACCCCCACCGCCGGCGAGGTCATCACCATTGGGTCCGCATCGCTATTGTGAACCCATTTTGGTATTTGGTTGGCGCTGCCGCGACCGGAGTCACCGGCGACAAGCCGTGAAGGCCACTCGGTTTTGCCGGGTGTAAACTCCCGTTTTCGTCATCTAATTATGACACAGTTAATACCCCATCATTAGAAGTATTAATGGTGTCTTAATCTGGCCTAATGTCTCACTAACATGTGGGTCCAACTTCTGTAATCCCCTCCGCTGGCGCTAATCAGTGTGTTTTGGGACATCATTAATGTCTAATCATTGATTAGTTATGTGTCAGCACTATTGGCTGTCGGGGATAACCCCTGTGCCACTGCCAGGTGGGCCCGTAAGCTTAAAGCCAAAAACCAGAAGTCTTTAGAGCTAATTTTGGGTTTATTTATCGCTAATCATTGTTAGTAATAAATGTGTCCGAAATTGTCTTTTGGGTCATCGCGTAGGGCCTCGGTCCTCAAATCACCTCGGCACAAAATCGTTAGGGTACATTAAATGCCAATCATCACTAATCTTTGGTCATTAGTAATTAATTGTCTGTCCTAAAACCTCCGAGTGTCTCGCTGCCATGTGGACCCCGCGGCACCGCGGCACACGCGTTAAAGCTTTGCGGTGTGACTCACGCCACCACATGCGCCCCACGTGTCGCCTCCGCATTGCACCGATCTTGGACCGCCGTCCATTTTGCGATCTCGCGGCCGAGATCGTGTGTGCAATCGGACTCTCCGATTGAAGATGTGCTCGTGGCCGCTCATCTTTAGATTCATGGCCGTGGCTGGCCGAGGCAACCACACCGTCCGGCTGCATCCTTCTCGTGAGCCTGGATCTTGATCCAACGGTGGGCTCTTTAGGATCGCGCAGGCGCTGCTTTTCCGCGGCGTGGCTCGTTGATTTCGCATCAACGCCCACGAGCGCCCACGCCATTATTTTCGCTTGTTGGATTTCGCTTTCGTAAGTATTTATTTATCAACTAAAAATTGTATCGTAACTTTATAAATTCATAACTAAATCGCTTTAACTCCTTTTAGATGTTCCCAACTGTAATAAATTTCTATGCCTCGTAGTTTAATATAAAATGCAATTGGCCATGTCCGTCACGTAAAATTGTGTAACTCAAATAGCTTGTTTCGCCAATTTTGAATATCCCCAAAATAGAATTAAACTTGTAAAATGCATATCTTTTTCTGTACAACTCCAAAATGTGCAAAATCAACTTTGTTAAATTCCTCTGTTAGTGTACTTTAATATGAAATAGGTTTTGCACCTGTTTATGTTTCTGGAAAATACAATGTGCTAGGTTTACAACTGAGAAAAATCATAAGTAAATCCTTATAACTCCAAATTTAGTAAACTCGACTTTGCTGTCATTAGGATGTCATAATATACTTGCTATAAAAATTTCAGAGCTTAGATCATTGTAGAGATTTTCGCCATGAACAGTACCAATAATTAATTTAGGGAATTTATAGGCTGAGAGAACTAGTTTTAGCCATAACTTTTTCATGCTTAGTCCAAATGAAGTGATTCTTATTTCTAAAAATTGTCTAAAATCAACCTCTAACTACTGTGTAAATTTCGTGGGATTTGGATGTCTTTTGCTGTTGAGTTTTGTTGGTGTTCTTCGTTCTTATTTGGTTTTATCGCATTTTCGCATTAGGTTCCGAAGAATATATTGAACCTGAGAATCCTCCTCTCAAAGAAGAGCCGCATCAAAGAAGGCAAGCGCTTTGATCATGTTAATCCCAGATTTTAAGGATTTATGTTGTTTACAAATTCTATGTATGCATTGCTAGTTTGTGTTAAACTATTGTCGCTAGTTGACCTAGTAGATGCATTTCCTTAAGACAAATGATTATCCTCTACTACCGTGAGCCTAGGTTATTGCCGTGATTTAGGTTCGTGGATGAGCTCTTGTCACTTAGTAGTTTATAATTAATTGCTTAGCCATGCTTAGCTTCCTAGAAATGGGCTGTTATCGACTTGTCGATAACCTTGATCATATAAAACTTATTATGATTTATGATTTCCACCTTGTGCCATGTCTACTTATGAAAACTAAAACCTAAAAGCAAAATGACTTAGACTTGGGCACAATGGTAAGATGGTGTGATTTTCGTGTGACCGAATGGTGCCCGAGTCAATTAAGGACCGAACATCTTGTGAGTACCGTTATCCGAGCAATTTGTGCGTATAACCACACTAGAGGGTATGGGGCTTCGGGTCGCAGGAGTCGCAGAGGGATGGTGATGGGAGACAGAGTGTCCGAAAGACTTCACCCGTGATGGGATTTGTTGTCTTTCGCTTGCAATGTGCGCATGGGTTTCTATCCATACGAGCTGCTCGTAGTCAATGCACAATATTGGAAAGCGCCTCGAGGACTTAGCTCAGGCGGATACCTTCTCGAAGTGTGCTTTGTGGCTTAAAGGGGTCTCAAGTGTGGGTACATTGGTACACCTCTCGCAGGTTAAAACTGCTCGAATAGCCTCGCCCTAGGTTATGGACACGCTTGGGTAAGCTTTCAAGAGTTAGACTACAACCTTTTGATTAAAACTTGATGGGTGGTATGAATCGGGGATTCGTGCTATGTTGTGGTGACTATTGGGATAGTCACTTCTAGGTGGTTACTTGTATGTATCTTTATTTCACTGTTATTTCAACAATAAAACAGATTTGCAAACTTGCTTTTAAAATCTATTACGTTATTGCAAATAAAGTTGGCTTTGTGCAAAATGAGACATACAACCTCCACCTAAACAAGCTTGCATGTAGTTTATGAATAGGCCTCGCTATTCCACACGCGCCTTATGAGTACCTTTGTGTACTCGGCTATCTTGCTTAAATGTATTTGTTGCAGAGGAAGAAGGTGAGCTGAGGGCCTCACTTCGTGAGTTGTGCCGTGGTAGCCTTAGAGGCGCCTAGTCATGCGTCCCGGTTGCCTTGTGGGTTGTGTGGCTAACCGGTCGACTTTTGTTCTAGCCATCTTATGGCACCTTCTGCTTCCGCTGTCATTCTTGTTTATTGTTCTTTTTGGCCGGTCGGCTCTTTTGTGATAACTTTACTTTATGTATGTCGTTGTTGAACTTAGTGATGTATGTTGTATGGAAATGATGTGTAATTTTGTGATGATGTGCATATGGTGCAATTCTGGGAAGCATATGTCCATCGAGGCTTAGAATGTTTAATTAGTAATGCTAGAGCCATTTGGAGGTTAAGTGTTACTAGTTAAATATTCCGGGTCCTCACATGTAATTATCACAGGCGGTTTGTAAATAGAACCGCTCAGGAAATATGTCCGTATCACGCATTTGCTTCTATTAAAGAACCGTCTGTGATAATAGTATATTACAGACAGTTCAATGATAGAACCGTCTGTGAAGTTTCACAGATGGTTTTATTTACAAACCGTCTGTGATAATCACATATCACAGACGGTTGCAAAGACGGTTCCTGGCAACCGCTTAGAGAAAGTTCAACACAGACGGTTCCTTTGGACCGTCTGTGATGAGGCGTCCACTATATGCTGTTTTGTGGTAGTGAAACTAACCAAGGGCAGCCAATCCAGTCTATTTCATAACCAAATAACAGCGCAATGGATTATTTGGAGGGATGTGTATGAATATATAGAGTATGCATGGAAGAAAGAGAGTCATAGGAGAGGGGAATAATTCTGCTGGGGGGAGCTCCTAGTAGTGGACAAAAACTTCAAACGTTTGCTTTTGTGAACGGGTGGTGCGGGTGTGACATTCCTTTGCACCCATCACACCGAGATACGCATCTATAATCTATCCATAGTTTTGAGAGGGAAAAACTATCAACTACATGTCATAATCATAATAGTTTTGACCGATTTACATTTTCACCGGATACTCCGCCCTCTTGACACATCTGCTCTCTCTATGCTGCATAGAGTTATAACAGCAGACCATATGGGCCGCAAGAAACTGCTGTCTTCTGCCATCCGGAGCCACCACAAATTTAGTAGTTACTATTTCGAGTTTGTGTGATATTTTTCTTTGGGTCTTCCGACAGTCCATCCAAATCTCATTTGTGAGATATTACTCACTAGCCCTAAAAACATTTTCCTAGTTACGCCTGTCCCTCTGATTTTCTTTCCTGCATTACAAAGTGACGCATACAATAATTATCCCTTTTGACATTTTTGGCAGCATGGAACTGCAAGTAGCGGAAGTAGGCATCCCAATTCCCAACAATTTACGTCTTATTTATAAGTGATTTTCTCTATTTTTGACGTGTGTCCTTTTTGGAAATGAAGATAAATGTTCTACAAGATCAAAAAAAGAAAGAATAAACGAAGCATTTCTTGTGCTGACGGAAGGGAAAGATGCACGTGATCAGAACTCGCTGGACGACATGTGTATCCTAATCAGGTTGTTGTCTTGGTATGAAATTTTATGTATACAGTCATGGGACGTAAACATGTATGTCCAAAGACGTTACGCGCGAAAGCAGATTGTACATGACGGAGGGGATCGATCAGATGGTAGCACACGGTCGACAACGAGGGGAGTACCTCAAGATTGAATAACTACATCATTTCCCTTGGGGGGAAAGATTATTGCATCATTAGCTAGGCAAGTTTGCTCATAAGTCATAACTACTAAAAAGAATCCTTGCCCCCACCATCGGCACTCGGCAAGGGAGCAAATGCAAGAGATATTTGGGCCAGTAGCGACCACGTACGCTTGTAACATGGCTGAATCCTAGGCGATCTAACCCATCTACTTTTCCCGCTTAGCTTTTAATTAATCGATGCCCATTCTCATGTAATCAAGAGCTTGCACAAAAGTAAGGAAAAGGAACACACACACACACACACACAGAGAGAGAGAGAGCACAAAGTAAAGGCCACACATGCGTGCATCCGTCTGTCATCGCGAGCAGGTTGCAATCGCGTCCACGCTGGATAGATAGAAAGAAAGAAGCAAAGCGAGGGGGAACAAGAGCTGAGACACACGCGCTCAGAGTCCTATTCCCACCAAAGCTGCCGTTGCTGTGTGCGTAGAGATAGTGATGTACTTTCGCCGCAAGGATTTAAAGCGGATGCTCGCCACAAAGAGGATCCGCTGCAGCCGATGGGCATGTGGATGCTGAACCCCGGATGCAGATAGCAAACAGCCCAACAACAGCTCAGTTTGCCATCACTTCCATCGGTCAAATAGTTTGCCTATCGCGCTTTTGCCCAAGGGGACCGGTGCCCTTCAACGTGGCCCACTTCAAGCAACCCATTATTCCTTGTGAGGTAGCAAAGTTCTGAATACATAAATTTCCTTGTGGGGTAGCATGTGAATGCTATTAATAAGACGTCTTCCAATTTTGATGCTTACAATACTTCTCCCTTTTGACATTTTTGGTAGCGTGGAACTGCAAGTAGCGGAAGTAGGCATCCCAATTCCCAACAATCTACGCCTTATTTATAAGCGATTTTCTCTATTTTTGACGTGTGTCCTTTTTGGAAATGAAGATGACTGTTCTACAAGATCAAAAAAGAAAGAATAAACAAAGCATTTCTTGTGCTGATGGAAGGGAAAGATGTCCGTGATCAGAACTCGCTGGACGACATGTGTATCCTAATCAGGTTGTTGTCTTGGTATGAAATTTTTTGTACACTGTCCTGGGACATAAACATGTATGTCCAAAGATGTTACGCGCGAAAGCAGATTGTACATGACAGAGGGGATCGATCAGATGGTAGCACACGGTCGACAACGAGGGGAGTACCCCAAGATTAAATAACTACATCATTTCCCTAGGGGGGAAAGATTATTGCATCATTTGCTAGGCAAGTTTGCTCATAAGTCATAACAGCTAAAAAGAATCCTTGCCCCTACCGTCGGCACTCGGCAAGGGAGCGAACGCAAGAGATGTCTGGGCCGGTAGCGACCACGTACGCCTGTAACATGGATGAATCCTAGGCGATCTAACCCATCTACTTTTCCCGTTTAGCTTTTAATTAACTAATGCCCATTCTCATACGGAATCAAGAGCTTGCACAAAAGTAAGGAAAAAGAACACACGAGAGACACACACACACATAGCACAAAGTAAAGGCCATGCATGCGCGATCCGCCTCTCATCGCGAGCAGGTTGCCATCGCGTCCATGCTGGATAGATAGAAAGAAAGAATTAAAGTGAGGGGGATCAAGAGCTGAAACGCGCGCGCAGAGTCCTATTCCCACCAAAGTTGCTGCTGCTCCGTGCGTAGAGATAGTGATGTACTTTGGCTTTTTCGCAAGGATTTGAAGCGGACGTGCCTGCCGCGGTAGGATCCATCGGTAGTCGATGGACGCGTGGATGCTGAACCCCGGATGCGGATAGCAAACAGTCCAACAATAGCTCAGTTTGCCTTCACCTCCACGGGTCAAATAGTTTGCTTATCACGCTTTTGCCCAAAGGGACCGGTGCCCTTCAACGTGGCCCACTTCAAGCAACCCATTTTCCCTTGTGAGGTAGTAATGCTCTAAATACGTAAATTTCTTCAGGTAGCATGAATGCTATTAATAAGACATCTTCCAATTTTGATGCTTACAATACTTCTCTCTTTTGACATTTTTGGCAGCGTGGAACTGCAAGTAGCGGAAGTAGGCATCTCAATTCCCAACAATCTACGCCTTATTTATGTTTATTTTCTATTTTTGACGTGTCCTTTTGGAAATGAAGATGACTGTACTAAAAGGTCAAAAAAGAAAGAATAAACGAAGCATTTCTTGTGCTGACGAAAGGGAAAGATGCACCTGATCAGAACTCGATGGATGGCATGTGTATCCTAATCAGGTTGTTGTCTTGGTATGAAATTTTCTGTATACTGTTATGGGACATAAACCTGTATGTCCAAAGACGTTACGCGCGAAAGCAGATTGTACATGACAAAGGGGATCGATCAGATGGTAGCACACAGTCAACGAGGGGAGTACCTCAAGATTGAATAACTACATCATTTCCTGTGAGACCCCGGTTTATTAAGCTTGTAATACTTAGCATTCCATTGGTCCTAGCATCACAAACAAAATAACCCGTGCTCGATGGACATGTGCTTCCCAAAAATGCAAGACATATACATCTTTACAAAAGCATGCATCAATTCCATACATGATTTTATAGCAAGTCTAGCAACGACATACATAATACAAAGTGATTACAAAAGAGTCGACCGCCAAAAGGCATTAAGTATCAAATATCACGAAGCAAAGGTGCCATAAGATGGCTTTAACTAAAAGACGACCGTTAACCATAACCCACAAGGCAACCGCCGGCCGCCAAGCTAGTCGCCCACACCGCAGCAAAACTCACCAAAGTCGATCCTTGGGGATCAACCTTCTTCCTCTCGCAACAATTACAAAGTAAATGAGTACAAAATGTACTTGCAAGACTTACTGTAACAAACCTAGTTACTACTACATGCAGTGCTTTAATCAAAGGAGAAGGCTCAAGGTTAATTTTCAGATAAAGCAAGTTTTATTTGCAATAAGTAATAGTTTGAAGGCAATTTTGACAATCTGAATTTTATTTGCATAAATAACAGTGAGACAATAAGTAATAACATAAAGACATCCTGGAGATGACTAACCCAATAGCCATCACAACAATAGCACGAATTACCCATTTGTACCACCCATGTCAAGTTTTAATTTAAAAAGGTTGTAGTCTAACTCTTGAAAAGCTTACCCAAGCGTGTCCATAACATAGGACAAGGCTATTCGAATAGATCAAAACCCGCAGAGTGTATCAATGTACCCACACTCGCATCGCCTTTTTGCCAAGCTATTACACACTTCCTTTGATGTGCCAAAGACGGTAAGTCCTACGAGACGCTTTCCAATGGACTGCGCTAATCAAGAGCCGCATGTATGGGGGTTAACCCTTAGTGATATGCTAGCAAAATATGGAGCACAAGGACCCATACGTAGAGTAGGATACACCGGCCTAGGCGGGTGTTCCCCTCCCTACAGACTTGTCCATGTTGCCTATAGTTAAATATACAACCCACCACGCGACTTATTAATTAACACCCCCCAAAGTACTAAGTCAAGAGAGGTCCCATTTCCCTCTAGTGTGGTTAGCACGTAAAAATTGGTTGGATAACAGAGACTCACAAGATGTTCGGTCCTTAATTGACCCAGGCACCATTCCAGTCAAACCCAAGAGCACACCATCTTACCATTGTGCCCAAGTCGAAATCATTTTGTTTTCAGTTTTAGTTTTCACAAATAAATATAGCACAAAGGCTGAATCATATAGTCATAATAAGTTTGTTTGATCAAGGTTATCGACTAAGTCGATAACCGCCCAATTCTACCGGTAACTAAGCATTGCTAAGCATCATATCGCAAAGACAATAAATCATCCACCGCTCTAATTCACCAAAGGAGGATAATAACCTAGGTAGTGGCGGGTGAACAATTTCAGGAAAACTATGCAATGGGATTAGCTACCTCTAATCGACAAAATAAATCTTGACATAAAGAAGCATGCATACTTAGGTTTTACAAACAAGATATTAGACTTTAAAAGTAATAGGAGCAATATGATCAAATGGTGTTACACTGCTTGCCTTGCTGGAGTTGCTCACTGTGCTGCAGAGGATCACTCTCGGGCTCAATAAACCCTTCGGAACCTAACGCAAAAATGCGATAAAACACGATAAGAATGAACAACACCAAACAAAACTCAACAGCAAAATTTATCCAAATCCCATGAAATTTATACAACAGTAAGGGTATGATTTTAGACAAATTTAGGAACAAGAAACATGCAATTTGGAATAGGCATGGAAAAGTTATAGCTAAAACTATTTCTCTCAGTCTGGAAATTCAACTAAATTAATTACTAGTACTGTTCATGGCATAAATTTCTAGAATGATCTAGAGTCTGAAATTTTTATGGTGGGTAGGTAATAGTATCCTAACAACAGCAAAACTGAGTTTGCATATTTTGGAGTTAAAATGAATTAGTTATGATTTTCCTAAGTTATGAAACTAGTAAATTTCAGTTTTCAGAGATATAAACATGAGTAAAACTTATTTCATGTTAAAGCATACTAACAGAGGAATTTTACAAGCTTGAGTTTGCTCAATTTGGAATTATACAGAAAAAGTTATGTATTTTACAACTTTGACATAATTTCTAAACATGATTGTGAGACCCCGGTTTATTAAACTTGTAATACTTAACCTTCCTCTGGTTCTAGTATCACAAATAGAATAATCTGCCTCGATGAATATGTGCCTCCTGTAACAAGCAAAGACACATACATCATATCAAAGCATGCATCAATTCCATACACGTAATATAACAAGTCTACCAAAAGACATACATAATATAAGTTATTACAGTAACATCCGATCGCCAAATGACATAAGTACCAAATAAGTAACAATGAAGCAAAAGTTGCCATAAGATGGCTTAAACCAAAAGACGACCGGTTAGCCACATAACACCACAGTGGCAACCGATCGCCGCCAAGCTAATCGCCCTTAAACCGCCACAAAGACAACTCACAAAAGTGAGGTCCATCTGACTCACTATCATCCTCTCGCACAACACAAGCAATGCAGTGAGTACAAAATGTACTCGCAAGACTTACGAGTAACAAGCCTATACATAGCTACATGAAAGTCAGATCAAAGGAATGTGGTTATATGGTTCTTTGACGACAAAGCAAGTTTCATTTGCAATATTGTAATAGATTGAACAAAGAATTTGCAAAAATCTGTTTTTAAGCATTTAAATAACAATGAGTAAACATAAGTAGCAAGTATCCACCTAGAAGTGACTTTCCCAAAAGCTACCACAACATAGCATGAACTCGATTCATACCACCAAAGAAGTTTTAATTTTAAAATGGTTGTAGTCTAACTCTTGAAAGACTTCCTGCGTGTCATAACCTAGGACAAGGCTATTCGAATAGTTTTAATCCTCGCAGGTGTACCAATGTACCCACACTCTGCATCGCTTTTTGCCAAGCTATTAAGCACACTTCCTTTGGTATGCCTAAGCACGGTTAAGTCCTACGAACCCTTTCCAATGGAATATGCTAATCAAGAGACGCACGATGGGGTTAATCCTTAGTGATCTCGCCGACTAAATATGGATCACAAGGACCCATACGTGGAGCAAGATACACCGCCCTCGCGGTGTTCCTCTCCTACAACGTGTCCATGTTGCATATAATCAAATATGCAACCCACCACGCGACTCATTAATTAACACACCAAAGTATTCAGCCTAAGAGAGGTCCCATATCCTCTAGTGTGGTTAGCACGCACAAATGCTTGGTTGGTGTAACAAGTAGCTCGGTCCTTAACTGACCGGCACCATTTCATTCACACCCAAAAGATCACACCATCTTACCATTGTGCCCAAGTCTAAATTGTTTTCATTTTCAGCTTTAGTTTTGCAATTTAGACAAAGCACAAGGCTGAAATATACATATTATACCGCTAGGATCAAAGTTATCGACGAGTCGATAACCGCTATTTCTACCGATAGCTAAGCATGGCTAAGCATAATGACACGTAAACTACTAAGTGACAAGGGTTCATCCAGCGAACCCAAAATCACAGCAAGTAATCCTAGGCTTCAGTAGTAGAGGAATAAACATTTCCTACTGATAATGCATCTAGTAGGCCAGCTATCGACAATAGTTTAAAACAACATAGCAATGCATACACAGAATTTGCAAACAACATATTAGAATTTGAAAATAGTAGGAACAATATGATCAAATGAATGCTACATCCGCTGTTCGGTCAAGTGCAGGATCTGATGGCTGCTGTGGCTCAATATCAGTAATAAAATTATCTTCGGAACCTAACGCGAAAAGGCGATAAGCAAATAAGAACGAAGAACACCAAATAACTTCAACAGCAAAACACATCCCAATCTAATAAAATTTACACTACAGCTAGGGAATGATCTAAGGCAATGATAGGAACAAGAATTATGCAATTTGGACTTAACATGCAAAAGATATGAACAAAATGCTCTTTCTCAGCCTTATAACAACCTAATTAATAAATAGCACTGTTCATGACAAAATTTTCCAGAATGATCTAAGGTCTGAAATTTTTATAGCAAGTAGATTATAACATCCTAATAACAGCAAAGTTGAATTTACTAAATTTGGAGTCATATACATTTACTTATGATTTTTCTAAGTTGTAAATCTAATGCAAGTCATTTTACAAAATTATCAACATGCTCAAATCTTATTCCATATGAAAGTATACTAACAGATGAATTTAACAAAATTGATTTTGCACAAATTGGATTTATACAGAAAAAGTTATGCATTTTTCAAGGTTAAATCTATTTCTGGAATATTCAAAATGACAGAAATCAAGTTATTTCTAGTTATACAATTTTCTGCTACTGGAACATGCTTAAATCCATTTTTATAATAAACTTAAGTGACAACAAAATTTATTACAGTTGGAATTGTCTAAAAAGCAGTTAAAATGAATTAGCTATGAGTTTCTAAAGTTTTTATATCATTTTCAGTTGTTAACTAACTACTTACCGAAATACAGACAAACTCAATTAATAGAATAAGACGTGGACACTTCTCCACCCTTGATCTAAAATCCTACGGCTCACGTGCGCCGAAAACAGCGCATGTGCGCGAAACCTAAACGGAGCCCACCGTTGGATCACGATCCAACGGCTCACGAAGGTGTATGCATCCGGACGGTGCGTTGCTTGGGCCAATCCCACCGCAGATCCGCAGATGGACGGTCCAGAGCGCACCAACGGTCGGAAGGTCCGATTGCACACACAATCTCAGCCGTTGATCGCAAGATCGGCGGTCGAGAATGATCAAGGCATCCGGAGGGTCCGAATGCATACAAAGATCTGGGCCGCAGATCTAAAAACGAACGGTGGCTAATGGTCGAAGCTCAGGAGATGCCGCACGCGGGCACGCATGTCGCTGACATCAAGTCACAACCGCGAACGATTAACCCACGCACAAAGGCATCGCCCACATGTCAACGACTAAGAGTGGCGGTTAGACAGATTAATGCCATTAATGATTAACATTAAATAGACACTAATGACTTCAAATTTGATTTTAACCCCTGCCCACAAGTCACGACCCGCAGGTGATTTCGACAACGATTAAATGTCGCACACAATAATTAATCAATGATTAAGCCTTAATGATGTTGGAACAACGCGAATCGCGTTAGCGGTGATTTAAGAATGTTGGGCCCATCGTCGCGGGCCCAACGACATAGATTAAGACACCATTAATTAGCTAATGATTTGCAATTAATGTGCCCTAACCAAATGACGAAACGGAGTTCTCGTGGCCAAGCAAAATACCGAGCGATTTCAATCGCTTGTCGCCGCGACATCGGCAATGCGCGGCGCCACCAAGCACTAAAATGGAACCGCAATAGCACTACGAACCTAATGGTGGCATTTTCACGCGTGAGGGAATAGAACGCCGCTAGCCGAAAATGAAAAAGGAGCTTTTATCGCTAAGCTAAAATAGCTAAAAGCTCACCGCAGCTTCAAGGAAGCGGTGCCGAGCTCTAAGGACTAATAAGAAGCTACCTTGATGAAGGGAAGCTTCAAAGATGGTCAAGATGCTTGATCACGAGGAAGCTCACGGACTTGGAGAAGAAGGATTGAAAATGACACCGAGCCAAATGAGTGATTCCAAAGCATCAAGATAGCTTCATAAAGATTCACGAAGCCACAAGAGCAAGGAATTAGAAATGGAGCACTCACTGAAATGAGGAAGAAGATGACAATTTCGCCGAATTTGAACAAACCCCGAATTGGACAATTCCTGAGAATCAAATCCAAAATTAAGTGAGGGGAAATGTTCAAGGAAGTAAATAGATAAGGATAGGCAAAGAAACATGAAGGAGAACCACTGAACACCAAGAACACCAATGGAGTTTTTCTGGTCAACAATGGCGACTTGCCATTCTTGAGGTGTTAAGCTCCAACACCGAGAATGGGGCTTGATGGTGGTCTAAAGAAATACCAGAAGTGATTTGGGTGCTTATAAGGTATTAGAGGCATTAGGTTTGCACCACAAGTCGTTCAAGCAAGGCAGCACGAGCACAAGGTGCGCCGACAAGGAAAAAGTGGTAGATGGTGCAATAGGGTATGGCATGGTCGAAGGTGTCTCCCACGACCCTTACTATTAACTAGGGTGGCCGAGGAAGCATGACAAGACACCGCCATCACCCTTACCGTGCTCGCACGCCAGAGGTTGAAGATGACCACGAGAAAGGCTAGGCGCCCTGAGCCCCACGATTTAAATCGACGGCTAAGATAGCGCCACGCTCCGGCTTTAAAACACAACGAAAGATCACGAGCCCTAGGATTAGAAATGAACGCTCAGATTGCCCCACGCCGCAAACGCGTTTACAACAGAGAAAGGCGAAGCGTTGGATCTTAATCCAACGCCAGTTCAAACCAACAACCGAGGGTCCGGTTTCGAGGATCCGACGGTTGATGGAGATCTAACGGCCGACATTTGCGCATGCAACCGAAGGTCCGAATGTTTACATCGCTGCGCTGGCCGCGCGATTTAGATCCAAAGGCCGAGATCCAACGCTGCTTTTAAAGAGGGGCTCGTGCTTAGTTGATCGACCGAGTCAATTGGCTCGAGTTCGAGTCCGACTCAACCCAAAGCACAAGTGAGACTAGGTTTGACTTCAAAATTAGAACAGAGACTTTGAAGGATTTATTTGAGGTAGCAAAATAACTCCAAAAATTATGAAATTTTTACAGGAGCTTGCTAACTCAGATATTAACCTTGTGTAAGATTTTCAGAGGTTTTTATATTGTGAATAAATCTCCAAAAATTCTGCAAGGCTCTGTTTTAATGTTTGACTGAGAGTCAAACAAGTTTGACTGCCTTCTAAAAATATTCAAATAATTTCTAAAAATTATGAAATTTTTCAGAGGGGCTACAAACCATCACAGAAACTTAGGAAAAATATTTTCCCAAGATGATCACAAAATTTGACAAGGTTGTTTTTTTTTTGGAATATCAGAGTTTGGATCAAATAGACTTGTGACATGTATTTCCATAATCCCTTGTACAAGAATTGTTTGGTACAACAGGAAATACATGATGTAAGAAAAAGTTTTAATTTCTACTGATTTTCTTACATTTGAAACACAAGTCCAAAGTTGGGATGTTACAAAACCTCCCCTTACAAGAATCTCGCCCGAGATTCTCGCTTACTCTGAGAAGAAGGATGGGTAATCTGCACGAAGACGATCTTCGCGCTCCCAAGTTGCCTCATCTTCGTAATGGTTTGACCATGAACCTTAAGGACTTGATGACACGGTTCCTTGTCCTTCGCTCGCATTCTTCAAGAATACGAACAGATGCTCATGATAGGTCAAATTTGCTTGCACATCGAGATTTTCCAACGGAGTTTCTCAACTCGAACACGGAGGCACTTCTTTAAGTGTGACACATGAAACACATCATGCACACCTCAAGTGAAGCCGGCAACCCAATCAGATGCAACAGCCCAATCCTCTCGATGATGCGATAAGGCTCAACATATCGAGGAGCTAATTTGCCCTTGATGCCAAAACGCTGATGGCCCTTCAAGGGTGATACCTTGAGATAAACAAAATCATTGGGCTCAAAGCTCAACTCTCGACGACGACGATCCGCATAGCTCTTTTGCCTGGACTGAGCCACGCGCAGATGCTCACGAATCAGCTGGACTTGGCTTTCGCCTCATTGATGGAATCGCCCAAGAACCGACGCCACCGCTTCTAACCAGTTCAAAGGGGTTCTACATCTCCTCCCATACAAAGCCTCAAACGGTGCCATGCCAAGACTAGCTTGAAATCGTTGTTGTAGGAGAACTCGCAAACGGCAAGCACTTCTCCCACTTCTTTCCATAGGAAAGAACACAGCACGAGCATATCTTCCAACACTTGGTTAACTCTCTCCGTCTCGATCATCGCTTGAGGATGATAAGTCAACCAAAGAAAGACGGTACCCATCGCTCTGCACACTATGCCAAAAGCGAGAGGTGAAAAGAGAACCACGATTCGACACAATCGCTCGTGGCACACCATGCAAACTCACAATCTCGAGACATAAAGCTCGCCAAGGGCTTCACACGAGCCGGGCCTTGACAGAAGAAAATGTGCCACCTTAGTCACCTATCAATCACGCACCCAAATGGCATCGCTCCTTCGTGAGCGGGCAATCCGTGATAAAATCCATACCAACGGAATCCCACTTCCACTCGTGCATCGCAAAGGTCAAGAAGGCTCGCCGACGCCGATGTTTCGCTTGACACGACAAAGATACGCCGATTCAAAGAACGAACTCGCAATCTCGCTTCATGCGAGTCCACCGTAATCTCGTCAAGATCAGATACATCTTGGTAGCTCCAGGATGGATAGACAAAGGGAGTCATGGGCCTCGCGGAGAATCAACTCCTGCAATCCCATGACCTTTGGAACCACAAGGCGCTGTCCAAACCACACAACACCGTGCTCATCCTCAGAAAAACACTTAGCGGTCCCGTTCTTGATGTTCTGCTTGATTTGGATCACACCAACATCTGTCTGCTGGGCAGCCTTGATTTGCTCCACCAAAGTCGGTTGCACAACCAAGGTAGCAAGAGAACCATGCTCAATCAATCCCAAATTAAGCCGCTGAAATTCTTCAAGAAGGGTAGGTTGTTGCTCTTGAAGTAACAAGGTATTGCAATATACCTTATGATCGAGTGCATCAAAGAACAACATTAGCCTTGCCCTGATGGTACCAATGCCCATATCATAATCTTTGATCAATTCCAACCATCTCCTTTGCCTCGAGGTTCAGATCCGTCGGGTGAACAAATATTTCGTGCTCTTGTGATCCGAATACACCTCACAACGGTTACCACAAGGTAATGCCGCCAAATCTTGAGTGCATGGACCACCGCCGCTAACTCCAAATCATGGGTAGGATAGTTGAGTTCATGAGGCCTCAATCGCTCGATGCATAGGCCACTACCTTGCCTTCTTGCATAAGAACACAACCGAGTCCCGCCGAGAGGCATCACAATAAATATCAAAGCTCTTATGCACATCGTGAGAACAAGCACTGGGTCAAGTCAATTGCCTTTGAGTTCTTGAAAACTCAATTCACAAGCGTAAGACCACACGAATTTCTTTTCTTTCTTGAGCAATTCGGTCATGGGCTTTGCAATCTTGGAGAAGTTCTCGATAAAGCGCGTAGTAGCCCGCTAAACCAAGGAAACTCCTCACATCGGTGATCGACTTGGCTGCCCCCAAGATAGGACATCACGACCTTGCTAGGATCTACCGCTACACCACCACGAAAGAACATGGCCCAAGAATGTCACTTCCTTCAACCGAACTCGTGACTTGTCGAACTTGGCGCACAACCGATGCTCACGGCTTGCCCAACACAACTCTGCAGTGCTCAGCCGGCTCCTCTTCACTCTTGGAGTAGATAAGAATGTCATCAATGAAAACTACAACAAACTTATCCAAATACTCCATGAACACCGAAGTTCATAAGATTCATGAACAAAGCCGAGCATTGGTCAAGCCGAAGACATGACGGTGTACTCGTAAAGGCCATAACGAGTAGTGAAAGCCGCTTTGAATATCCTCACCGATCCGACTTGATGATACCCCAACCTCAAGTCAATCTTGAGAACACACAGCTCCACCAATCGGTCAAAGAGATCATCAATACGAGGCAAAGGGTACTTGTTCTTCACCGTCACTTCATTGCTGACGGTAATCAACACACATACGCAGGTCTTGTCCTTCTTCTTCACAAAAATAATCGACAACTCCAAGGAGACGAGCTAGACGGATGAAACCTTTGCTTGAAGCTCACCCAATCGCTTCTTCGCTCCTCCAATTCATTAGAGGCATTCGACGGCGCCTTAGAAATTGGAGCGGTACGGCAGAACTCAATCACAAACTCCAAGTCTCGATCGAGGCATGCCAGCAAATCTTCGTGGAAGACATCCATAAAGTCACTGCATCAGGCACATCCCGAATCTCCATGGTCGCTTAGCTTCAAGGGCACAAAGATGTGGCCCTTGCAGCTGCGGTGAAATCCCCACTTGCTCGCCTGAGGGACTAGTGAGGAAGACCATCTTCCTGGCACAATCAATTTGCCCCAAGTGTTGGGACAACCAATCCATGCTAAGAATCACATCGAGGCGCGCCGAATCGAGTAAGATGAGATTCGCCAAGAATTCCACTCCTTCGATATTGATGGGAACGCCCGCATTCTTGATTAGTTTCATTTCCGCTCCCGAGAGCTTAATAAGCAAAGGAATCCCAAAGGAACAAAGTGAAGGTCACAATCAGCAAAGAAATGATCTCAAATAAAAGAATGTGATGCTCCGAGTCAAACAATGCCGCAGCAGACGATAACTAACAAGGAACGCATCTAACACAACGCCGGTGCCTCCCGAGCCTCCTCACCGAGATGTGGTTGACTCGACCACTCCCGACACTGGTCTTCGATCACCTTCGTCGTGTGTGACTATTCCCGCCCTCCATTAGGACGAGGGCTGCTCCAGCCTCCGAGGGCAATCGCTAGCATAGTGGCCCTTCTTGTTGCAAAGTAAACAGTGACATCAAGATCCGGTTGCGGAGCGCAACTCCGCCATTGGTCGCAGTGCACGTGGTCAAACACTACCGCAGGGACGAGCGATCGCGCCGACGGCCTCGCGGTGGTGAAGCCAAAGCACGAGCCCTCGTGCGGACTCCAACACGGGACGAGTGAGGCCACCTGCGCGCACCGATGGGCCTCCCACTTGCGCTATGGACTCACCAGCCGCCGCTTTGTGCTCGGCGACGATGGCCTTGTCAACCAAGGCTCGAAGTCAAGAAAGTCCACAATAGATAGCTTGTCCCGCAGCCTCTGACAAACCATCCATGAACTTCTCCGCTTAGCCTCATCGAGGCCACCTCTCCCGAGCATAACGAGCCAAGTGGTTAAACTCGTAAAGATATCCCGCACGCACTTGCGCTCGCTTGCCGCAAGAAACTCCTTCTTCTTGAGCTTCATCGTGCCATCAGAATGTGGTCCCGACGCAAGCGATCGAAACTCATCCCACGACAACGTGGCTCGCGGCCGCATGGCGCAGAAAATTCTCCCACCAAGAGAGTGCCGCACTCGAGCTAATGGGATGCAAAGAGTGCCCGCCTCGCCTCGGCATCGAGCAATGTTGAGCTCGCCAACCGCACGCAGCCAATCATCCGCGCCCAAAGGGTCCTCGCATCGAGAGAAAGTAGGCGGCCGCAGACGAGAAACTCCGCAAGCCCACCACGAGACCGGTGGCCACCACCTCCGATCCCGGCACCAGCAGGAGTGGAGGTAATCTCGCAATGACCTCCAAGATCCGGTCCGGTCCATGCGATTCCGCCGATTCGAGCCGTAACCTCACCATGGTCTGAGGAGGGGAAGCTCCTCATCTGGAACCACCTGGCCGATCGTTATGGTGGTTCTTGCCATCCTGCTCCACAAAAATAGGTTAAACACAACTCCTAACAGAGACAAAGAAAACAACTAACCCTAAACAAACAAACTTTAAAAGCCCAAGTAACTACATAAAATTACAGCAAGATCATAAAGATAACAACCATCCTCCTATTATGACTAACTCGTATGGAAGAACGAGTAATCAATTTTCATGAAGATAAATTTCAGAATATTAACTTCTTGAAAACAACTAAGAAACAAGGTGAGAATTTTACTAAAGAAGGGTTAGACACTTAGCTAACTCATATCACTTCTACCCGTGCATTCCCACAAATTTTAGTTGACTTAACCTCTCATTTCAGCACCTTTACTACTCAAATGCTAGCTGTCCGTAAATATCTTGCTTGCTGTCCAGATTTTCTTTTCACACCTCCGCCGAAATTTGTAGCTTCCAGAGCTTCTAATCTTCACAAGACAGCCCACACTTTCATTTTATAACTCTCACGGTTTACCCAAACCAATCTACTGATAAACAACTATCTTTGAAAGAAGATGAGAGGAAAACTCAACCTTCAAATTCAGCTGTAATAAGGTGAGATGAGCAAACTAAGATAGATGAGGAGTAAAATCTGAGAACTTACTTAAGATTTTCAGAAAGCACTTGATATAAGGAAAGTAAGTTTTTCAAAATATCCTAGGGACGACCAAGCTAGGGTTTTACGGTCAAGATGGCTCGATACCAAACTCGTGGAGACCCCGGTTTATTAAACTTGTAATACTTAACCTTCCTCTGGTTCTAGTATCACAAATAGAATAATGCTGCCTCGATGAATATGTGCCTCCTGAACAAGCAAGACACATACATCATATCAAAGCATGCATCAATTCCATACACGTAATATAACAAGTCTACCAAAAGACATACATAATATAAGTTATTACGTAAAAATGACCGCCAAATGACATAAGTACCAAATAAGTAACAATGAAGAAAAAGTTGCCATAAGATGGCTTAAACCAAAAGACGAACGGTTAGCCACATAACACCATTGTGGCAACCGATCGCCGCCAAGCTAATCGCCTTAAACCGCCACAAAGACAACTCACAAAAGTGAGGTCCATCTGACTCACTATCATCCTCTCAGCACAACACAAGCAATGCAGTGAGTACAAAAATGTACTGCAAGACTTACGAGTAACAAGCCTATACATAGCTACATGAAAGTCAGATCAAAGGAATGTGGTTATATGGTTCTTTGACGACAAAGCAAGTTTCATTTGCAATATTGTAATAGATTGAACAAATAGCTTTGCAAAAATCTGTTTTTAAGCATTTAAATAACAATGAGTAAACATAAGTAGCAAGTATCCACCTAGAAGTGACTTTCCCAAAAGCCACCACAACATAGCATGAATCCTCGATTCATACCACCCAAAGAAGTTTTAATTTTAAAATGGTTGTAGTCTAACTCTTGAAAGACTTCCCCAAGCGTGTCCATAACCTAGGACAAGGCTATTCGAATAGTTTTAATCCTCAGGTGTACCAATGTACCCACACTTGCATCGCTTTTTGCCAAGCTATTAAGCACACTTCCTTTGGTATGCCAAGACGGTTAAGTCCTACGAACCCTTTCCAATGGAATATGCTAATCAAGAGACGCACGATGGGGTTAATCCTTAGTGATCTGCCGACTAAATATGGATCACAAGGACCCATACGTGGAGCAAGATACACCGCCTCTGCGGGTGTTCCTCTCCCTACAACGTGTCCATGTTGCATATAATCAAATATGCAACCCACCACGCGACTCATTAATTAACACACCCAAAGTACTCGCTAAGAGAGGTCCCATATCCTCTAGTGTGGTTAGCACGCACAAATGCTTGGTTCGTGTAACAAGTAGCTCGGTCCTTAATTGACCGGCACCATTTCATTCACACCCAAAAGATCACACCATCTTACCATTGTGCCCAAGTCTAAATTGTTTTCATTTTCGCTTTAGTTTTGCAATTTAGACAAAGCACAAGGCTGAAATATACATATTATACCGCTAGGTGATCAAAGTTATCGACGAGTCGATAACCGCCCAATTCTACCGATAGCTAAGCATGGCTAAGCATAATGACACGAAACTACTAAGTGACAAGGGTTCATCCAAATAACCCAAAATCACAAGCAAGTAATCCTAGGCTTCGTAGTAGAGGAATAAACATTTCCTACCGATAATGCATCTAGTAGGCCACCTATCGACAATAGTTTAAAACAACATAGCAATGCATACACGAATTTGCAAACAACATATTAGAATTTGAAAATAGTAGGAACAATATGATCAAATGAATGCTACATCCGCTGTTCGGTCAAGTACAGATCTCGATGGTCATGTGGCTCAATATCGAATAAAATTATCTTCTAACCTAACGCTAAAAGGCTTATAAGCAAATAAGAACGAAGAACACCAAATAACTTCAACAAAGAAACACATCCCAATCTAATAAAATTTACACTACAGCTAGGGAATGATCTAAGACAATGATAGGAACAAGAATTATGCAATTTGGACTTAACATGCAAAAGATATGAACAAAATGCTCTTTCTCACTTTATAACAACCTAATTAATAAATAGCACTGCTCATGATGAAATTTTCCTAATGATCTAAGGTCTGAAATTTTTATAGTGTAGATTATAACATCCTAATAATAAAAGAAAGTTGAATTTACTAAATTTGGAGTCATATACATTTACTTATGATTTTTCTAAGTTGTAAATCTAATGCAAGTCATTTTACAGATTTATCAACATGCTCAAATCTTATTCCATATGAAAGTATACTAATAGATGAATTTAACAAAATTGATTTTGCACAAATTGGATTTATACAGAAAAAGATATGCATTTTTCAACGTTAAATCTATTTCTGGAATATTCAAAATGACAGAAATCAAGTTATTTCTAGTTATACAATTTTCTGCTACTGGAACATGCTTAAATCCATTTTTATAATAAACTTAAGTGACAACAAAATTTATTACAGTTGGAATTGTCTAAAAAGCAGTTAAAATGAATTAGCTATGAGTTTCTAAAGTTTTTATATCATTTTCAGTTGTTAACTAACTACTTACCAAATACGATAAACTCAATTAATAGAATAAGACGTGGACACTTCTCCACCCTTGATCTAAATCCTACGGCCACGCGGCGTCAAAACAGCAAGACGCGCAAACCTAAACGAGCCCACCGTTGATCACGATCCAACGGCTCACGAAGGTGTATGCATCCGACGCGGCGTTGCTTAGGCCAATCCCACCGCAGATCCGCAGATGGACGGTCCGAGCGCACCAACGGCCGGAAGGTCCGACAGCACACACAATCTCACCGCTGATCGCAAGATCGCGGCCGAGATGATCAAAGCATCCGAGGGTCCGACGCATACAAAGATCCGGGCCGCAGATCTAAAAATGAACGGTGGCTAATGGTCGAAGCTCAAAGGGAGATGCCGCACGTGGGCACGATGTCGCTGACCTCAAGTCACAATCGCGAACGATTAACCCACGCACGCGCACCGCCCACATGTCAACGACTAAGAGTGGCGGTTAGGACAGATTAATGCCATTAATGATTAACATTAAATAGACACTAATGACTTCAAATTTGATTTTAACCCCTCGCCCACAAGTCAACGACCTGCAGGTGATTTCGACAACGATTAAATGCCACACAATAATTAATCAATTATTAAGCTTTAATGATGTCGAACAACGCGAATCGTGCTAGCAGTGATTTAAGAATGTTGGGCCCATCGTCGCTGGCTCCAACGACATAGATTAAGACACCATTAATTAGCTAATGATTTGTAATTAATGTGCCCTAACCAAATGATTTAAACGGGAGTTCGTGCCGCAAAATACCGAAGCGATTTCAACCGCTTGTCGCCGGCGACACGCATGCGCGCCACCAAGCACTAAAATGGAACCGCAATAGCACTACGAACCTAATGGTGGCATTTTCACGCGGTGAGGGATAGAACGCCGCTAGCCGGAAATGGAAAAGGGAGCTTTATCGCTAAGCGCCAAAATAGCTTAAAAGCTCACCGCAGCCCAAGGAAGCGGTGCAGAGCTCTAAGGACTAATAAGAAGCTACCTTGATGAAGGGAAGCTTCAAAGATGGCCTGAGATGCTTGATCACTGAGGAAGCTCACTGACTTGGAGAAGAAGGATTGAAAATGACACCCTGAGCCAAATGAGTGATTCCAAAGCATCAGTATAGCTTCATAAAGATTCACAGAAGCCACAAGAGCAAGGAATTAGAAAATGGAGCACTCACTTGAGCTGAGGAAGAAGATGACCAATTTCGGCCGAATTTGAACAAACCCCGAATTGGACAATTCCTGAGAATCAAATCCAAAATTAAGTGAGGGGAAATGTTCAAGGAAGTAAATAGATAAGGATAGGGCAAAGAAACATGAAGGAGAACCACTGGAACACCAAGAACACCAATGGAGCTCTTCGGGTCAACAATGGCGACTTACCATTCTTGAGGTGTTAAGCTCCAATACTGAGAATGGGGCTTGATGGTGGTCTAAAGAAATACCAGGAAGTGATTTGGGTGCTTATAAGGTATTGGAGGCATTAGGGTTTGCACCACAAGCTGTTCGGGCGGCAAAGCACAGAGCACAAGGTGCGGCCGACAAGGAAAAAGTGGTAGATGGTGCAATAGGGTATGGCATGGCCGAAGGTGTCTCCCACGAC
Organism: Ampelocalamus luodianensis; assembly: GCA_036346255.1. Classification (NCBI taxonomy): domain Eukaryota; kingdom Viridiplantae; phylum Streptophyta; class Magnoliopsida; order Poales; family Poaceae; genus Ampelocalamus; species Ampelocalamus luodianensis. The sequence goes on from JAYEVH010000224.1 coordinate 83,346, forward strand.
CCTTACTATTGACTAGGGTGGCTGTAGGAAGCATGACAAGACACTGCCATCACCCCTACTGTGCTCGCACAACTAGAGGTTGAAGATGACCAGCGAGAAAGGCTAGGGCGTTCCAGAGCCCCACGATTTAAATCGGACGGCTAAGATAGCGCCACGCCTCCGGGCTTTAAAATACAACGAAAAGATCACGAGCCCTAGGATTAGAAATGAACGGCTCAGATTGCCCCACGTCGCAAACGCGGTTTACAACAGAGGAACAAAGCAGCGTTGGATCTTAATCCAACGGCCAGTTCAAACCAACAACCGAGGGTCCAAGGTTTCGAGGATCCGACGGTTGGATGGAGATCTAACGGCCGACATTTGTGCATGCAACGGAAGGTCCGAATGTTTACATCGCTGCGCTGGCCGCGCGATTTAGATCCAAAGGCTAAGATCCAACGCTGCTTTTAAAGAGGGGCTCGTGCGCTTAGTTGATCGACCGAGTCAATTGGCTCGAGCCCGAGTCCGACTCGAACCTGAGCACGTTGAGACTAGGTTTGACTTCAAAATTAGAACAGAGACTTTGAAGGATTTATTTGAGGTAGCAAAATAACTCCAAAAATTATGAAATTTTTACAGGAGCTTGCTAACTCAGATATTAACCTTGTGTAAGATTTTCAGAGGTTTTTATACTGTGAATAAATCTCCAAAAATTCTACAAGCTCTCTTTTAATGTTTGACTGAGAGTCAAACAAGTTTGACTGCCTTCTAAAAATATTCAAACAATTTCTAAAAATTGTGAAATTTTTCAGAGGGGCTACAAACCATCACAGAAACTTAGGAAAAATATTTTCCCAAGATGATCACAAAATTTGACAAGGTTGTTTTTTTTTGGAATATGAGAGTTTGGATCAAATAGACTTGTGACATGTATTTTCATAATCCCTTGTACAAGAATTGTTTGGTACAACAGGAAATACATGATGTAAGAAAAAGTTTTAATTTCTACTGATTTTCTTACATTTGAAACACAAGTCCAAAGTTGGGATGTTAAAATGATTTCCTATTGAGCATTTTAACATATCCTAACCTAATTTCCAGAATAGAACTTTGCCTAAATTCATTCTCAGATTGAAGTTTATTTCATTACAGAGCTAAAGCAACTTAAATCGTTCAAAACGGAGCTAAAATGACAAAGTTATACACCTTTGAAATTTAAACACTTAAACAGTTTGAAAATACAACTCTCAGGGGAGGTCCAACGGAGCTGAAAGAAACGAAGAGGTCGTGGCCGTCGATCCCTCATCGCACGGCTACGGCAAGACGGAGCACAAAGGCCCACACGAGCGCGCGCTGAGGAGGTCCAAGCCGTAGATATTGGATCCAACGGCTCCAACCAGGACATGCACAGCGCACGCGGAGGAACTACTCGCGCACACAGGAGGTCGTGACCGTCAGATCTAAGATCTGGCAGTCCAGAGCTCCCAGAGGAGGTCCTAAGGTTAAAGCTCTAAAGGAGGAGGTCTGGACGGCTAAGATCTCACGGGGGAGGTCTTAAACGGTCGAGATTTAACGAGGAGATCCGCAAGGACAAGGTTTTAACAGAAAGAGATCCGGACGGCTCAGATCATCCTAGGGAGGTCCTGAACGGTCCAGATCAAACGGAGGGAGGTCTTGCGGCTAAAGACTTTACAAGAGGAGGATCCAACGGCTACGAGCTACACCACGGAAATCCTTTAACGGCCAAGATTACTCTAAAGAGGTCCTGAGACAGTGTGTTTACAGAATGGATCCTACAGTCCAGATCTACTCGGGTGGTCCTAAACGGCTGTGATTAAACTAGGGGGAGGTCTTAAGACTTAAAGCTCTTCAGAAAGAAATCTAAGGCTCAGATCTAAACCTGGGGAGGTTGTGAACGGCTAGCTAGGATGAACTCGAGGAGGTCTAATGACTTGACAAAATCGTGACAAAGTACAGAGCTCAACGTTGAGCTCGCTGGCATGTCGCCGACGACCCAAGCCACGGCGGTGCGCAACTACGGTACCAAAATATTCCTAATACTATTGCGCACCTAATGCGAGCACTCTCGACGGCAGAGCAGGCCTTAATCGCCGGCGAGCCGGAGAGGGGCGGAGGACCACTTTCGGCAAAAACCAAAAACGCGAAAAAGAGGTGCTCCAAGCTAATCTAGCATGTGTTTGAGCTAAAGGAGGCTAAAATGAACTTACCTGAGCATACAAGAGGATCGAGGGAAGTCGGAGGAGACGCAGCGGCGGAGCAGTTCACCGGAGCTGGAGACAACAACGACGACAAGGCGTTCGGAGCTATCAGAAGTAAAAAGAATGGTAAGCAAAGGTTCGCGATGACCCAGAGGTGGTCCAGGACCAAAGGATTGAGCGGAGGCTGGGAACGATGAAATCCCCTTTTCGGCGGCAAACCGCGAAATCTTTAATCCGAGCTGCTCCTATGAACGCAACCCGAAAAGAAGTTTGTGCCAAGGTTTGCGATGACCAGAGGTGCTCAGAAGAGTAAGGAATAGGGCAAGAGGTCCACTGGAACACTATCGTCCGTGAAGAGCTCGCGCGGCCAAAATGGCTGAAAAAGGAGTGTTCACTACGGTTTGAGTTGCACACAACGAGAGTGAGCTGTGGGTGATTGTGAGTGGAAGAGGTCCAAAGGAGGTCCTCTGAGGCATTAAGAGATCAGTGGGCAATGGCACAAAGGAAGGGGGCCCGAGATGAGCTACGACGAGCTCAACCGCAGCTAAACTGGGAGCTAAGGGAGCAGAGCAGCGCGGAGCACGGCTTTTGGCCGAAAGTGCTGCCACGCCGCTACTGTCCCTACCAGCGAGACGTTGACGGGGCGCATGAAGTGACAGGCCATACCTCCCACTGTTGAAGCGCACAGCGTGAGGTAGAAGATGATCAGAGGAGCTAGTGTGCTCGTGAGCGGTTAGATTTTGATCCGACGATCGAGATTGGCCCAGAGCTCCTAGTGTTCAGGTAGTAGGGGTGGTCGTGATCCCTTCTATTAAAATTGGATGGCTCAGAGTGCTCAAGAGCTCCGGAGGTCTAGAGCACAAGGGGGAGGTCGTGAGCGTTGGATGTAAATCCAACGGCGTAGCTCGCGCGCCCGAACACGACTTAAGTGGACTTGGTTCACCCGAGTCGTTCGAGTTGGGCTCGGACTTGAGCCTGAGTCTGACTCGAACTAGGGTTTGAATTGTTGAGTTAGAGAAGAGCTGAATTTTGGGGAATTGTTTGAGGTAGCAAACTAACTCCAAAAATTCTGAAATTTTTAAAGGTGCTTGCTAACTCAGATATTGGCCTTGTGTAAAATTCTCAGAGGTTTTGGTGTTGTACATTTCCCTCTAAAAATTAGACAATGTGCTGGACTAAGGTTTGACCAATTTTTAAGTTGGTTTGACTTGCCTCAAAACTATTCAAACAACCTCCAACAAATGTGAAATTTTTCAGAGGGGTTCCACACCAACCCTAGGACGTAGGAAAAGTATTTTAAAGAGATGATCAAAAGGTTTGATAAGATTGTTTTTGAAAGGACTTGGTTTTGGTCAAAATGACTTGTGACTTGTATTCCCATAATTCCTTTTACAAGAATTGTTTAGAACAACCAGGAGATACAAGATGTAAGAAATTTTTTTAATTTCTACTCATTTTCTTACATTTGAAACACAAGTCTAAACTTGGGATGTTACAAATCTCCCCCCTCCTTACAAGAATCTCGTCCCGAGATTCCGTTTACTCGGAGAAGAAAGACGGGTAGTCTGCACGAGGGCGATTTTCCCGCTCCCAAGTTGCCTCAAATGGTGCCATTCCGAGACTGGCTTGAAAGTTGTTGTTGTAGGAGAACTCGGCAAGCGGTAGGCACTTCTCCCAATTCTTCCCATAGGAAAGAACACAAGCACGAAGCATATCTTCCAAGACTTGGTTGACTTGCTCCGTCTGACCATCAGTTTGAGGATGATAAGCTGAGCTGGAGGAAGGAAGATAAGTTCACATAGCCTCTTGTAGACTATGCTAAAATCGAGAAGTAAACAGAGAACCACGATCAGAAACGACCGTCTTCGGTACATCATGCGAGCTTACGATCCTAGAAACGTAAAGCTCGGCCAAGTGATTGGTACGAATCTTGATTTTGACTGGTAGAAAACGTGCCACTAGTCGACACGGGGAAACTTACCGGGTCCAGATATAACAAGGATTGACAGACTGAGAGATCTTTCTAGACTCTACGGGTGGTGGTGCAGGGTTGTTGTTAGCTGGTGGAGCGATTTGTCTGGTTACTCCACTAACGAACGAGACCTCGGCTTGATAACTAGCTATACGGAGTCATCCCTCCGCAGCCAGTTTGTTAGGGGAGCTATGACTGTTTAGGTCATAGAAATTTATGGTAATAACAGGTATGTGACGCCCTTAGACGTAAAGGGAGAGAAAGGCGTCACTCAAGAACCTCTTGTCACAATCGATTTGCCCCAGCTGCGGGGACAAACAATCCATTGCGATGGCTTGCACAGGTTTGGACGTGATTCTTGGCATGGATTCCATTCCTTCGATCTCAACAGGGACATCCCGACGCCCGGATTCAGCTCTCAACTCCAAACCGGGAGAGCGAATGAGCAACGGGGCCAACAAAGGAGCGGAAAGAAGATAACCAACAGCAACAAGAAGGGCTTAAATATGAATGAATGAGAAGATTCTGAATTAAACAAAATAGAAGCAGGACGAGAGTTTAACAAGAAGCATACCTAACACGACGTTAGGCGCCTCCCGAACTTCCTCCGCGGAGATGGAGTTTATTTGATTACGATCAACCTCCCGATTCTGATGCTTCACAGGGCAATTGTAGGTGTGGTGCCCCTTCTTGTGGCAATAGAAGCACGTGACCTCCGCCAGATTGCGGGGGCCACCTCGCTGACTTGCAGGGGCACACGGTTGAGACATGACCTGTGGAGGACGAGGGGTTGCTGCAATCTTCTTAGGACAACTATTAGCATAATGGCCCTTGAGTTCGCAGAAAAAGCAAGTGACTTCGGCTAGATGGTGAAGGTCCTCTGGAGCCTTTTTCTGAATCTTGCGATGATCCTTAAGCTTTCTCTTTCTGCCCCCAGCGACAACGGGATTTTCGACCACAATCTGAAAGTTAGGGAAGGTATAGACTAGTAATTTGTCCCGCAGCTCCTCAGACAAATCATCCAGGAACTTCTCTGGTTTGGAGGCATCGGCGGTTACAGTGCTTACAGATGACCGAAGGAGCAGTCATTGTAGTTCTAACGACTTGGCGATTACCCGGTTCATACTACACTCCTTGGGATAGTGATCGCTTCCCTCGCAGAGGAAACAAGTGACTTTGGCCGTCGGACAATTCCCGGGCAAGTGGTCTTCATCGCAATTTGGACAAGTTGTAGTACACTCGCCGTCAGAGTGTCCTTCTCACCACAACACAAGCAGACCTTGACCTTCCCTAGTTTGCAACCTTCAGCGACATGGCTCTCCTCACCACCGCCAAAGCAAAATGGGGGTAACCGCCATTCCTCGGGGTAATGGGACCAAAATCCGTCACATTTGCCAGAGTGGAGGCACTTGCGAGTCTCGTCCGGACAGTTGGAGTCAGGGAGATCTCCCTCCCTCCCAACCAGTTTGCTGACCTAGTCCGCTGCTGGTCTGTCCAAACATCCTGCTACGAAGAGATGGGTTAGCACGAACCCAAAAACTAGAAGCTGAAGGATGCGACTAGGGGAATGGAAAATTACCCTAACCTAAAAGCCAACTAAACAGCGAGAAAACACTCCACAAGCTTACAAAGAGGTTCAAGAAGCAGCAAGGAAAACACAAGATTAAAAGCTAACTCCCCGACACGACTAACCCGTATTGAAAGGACGAGCAATCGGTTAGGAAGATAAATTTCAGCCCGCAATTCAAGTTCTAACATGACTAAATAGCAGTGTAAAAATCACTAATAAGGGCTGTTGGATACTTAGTCAACTAATATCACTTCTTACCATTTTATTCCCACAAGTTTTCGTTGAATTTAACCTCTCATTTTCAGCTCTATAAACCACTAACAACTAGGTGTCCAGAAAATCATGCTTGCTGTCCAGATTTTGCTTTCAAGTTCTTGGTTGAAATTTCCCACTTCAGAAGCTTCTAACCTTCACCAAAAGACAGCCATCACTTCAATTTATAGCTCTCATGGTTTTCCCAAAACCAAGTTAGTCTATAAGCAACTAGCTTTTGAAGGGAGATGAGATGGAAATCAACATTTCATAACTTAACAAGACAAGGTAAGGTGAGCAAGCTAAGATAGGTAAGGAATAAAATCTGAGAACTTACTTAGATTTTCACAAACCACTTGATAGTTTTGAAACTAAGTTTTTCCAAAACATCCTAAAGCGACCAAGCTAGGGGTTTCTACGGTCGGTATGGCTCTGATACCAACTTTGTGAGACCCCGGTTTATTAAGCTTGTAATACTTAGCCTTCCATTAGCCCTAGCATCACAAACAAAATAACCCGTGCCTCAATGGACATGTGCTTCCCAGAAATGCAGCACATATACATCTTTACAAAAGCATGCATCAATTCGATACATCCTTTTATAGCAAGTCTAGCAACGACATACATAATACAAAGTGATTACAAAAGAGCCGACCGGCCACAAGATATTAAGTATCAAATATCAGCGGAAACAAAAGGTGCCATAAGATGACTTTAACCAAAAGACGACCAGTTAGCCAAAACCCACAAGGCAATCGATCGGGCCGCCAAGCTAGTCGTCCACACCGCAGCAAAACTCACCAAAGTCGATCCCTTGGGGATCGACCTTCTTCCTCTGTAACAATTAAGCAAAGCAAATGAGTACAAAAATATACTCGCAAGACTTACGGGTAACAAACCTAGTTACTACTACATGCATGCTTTAATCAAAGGAGAAGGCTCAAGGTTAATTTTTAGCATAAAACAAGTTTTATTTGTAATAAGTAAGAGTTTGAAGGCAATTTTGACAATCTGAATTTTATTTGCATAAATAACAGCGAGACAATAAGTAATAACATAAAGACATCCTAGAGATGACTAACCCAATAGCCATCACAACAATAGCACAAATTACCCATTCGTACCACCCATGTCAAGTTTTAATTTAAAAAGATTGTAGTCTAACTCTTGAAAAGCTTACCCAAGCGTGTCCATAACCTAGGATGAGGCTATTCGAATAGATCAAAACCCTGCAAGGGTGTACCAATGTACCCACACTTCAGACCGCCTTTTTGCAAAGCTATTAAGCAAACTTCCTTTGGTATGCCGACACGGCTAAGTCCTACGAGACGCTTTCCAATGGACTGCGCTAATCAAGAGCCGCACGTATGGGGGTTAACCCTTAGTGATATGCCGGCGAAATATGGATCACAAGGACCCATACGTAGAGTACGCGACTTATTAATTAACACCCCCCAAAGTACTAAGTCAAGAGAGGTCTCATTTCCCTCTAGTGTGGTTAGCACGTACAAATTGCCTGGATAACAGAGACTCACAAGATGTTCGGTCCTTAATTGACCCGAGCACCATTCCAGTCACACCCAAGAGCACACCATCTTACCATTATGCCCAAGTCGAAATTATTTTGTTTTTAGTTTTAGTTTTCACAAATAAACATAGCACAAAGGCTGAATCATATAGTCATAATAAGTTTGTGTGATCAAGGTTATCGACTAAGTCGATAACCGCCCAATTCAACCGGTAACTAAGCATTGCTAAGCATCATATCGCAAAGACAATAAATCATCCATCGGGCTCTAATTCACCAGTGAGGATAATAACCTAGGGTAGTGGCGGGGGTGAACAATTTCAGGGAAACTATGCAATGGGATTAGCTACCGCTAATCGACAAAATAAATCTTGACACAAAGAAGCATGCATACTTAGGTCTTGCAAACAAGATATTAGACTTTAAAAGTAATAGGAGCAATATGATCAAATGGTGTTACACTGCTTGCCTTGCTGGAGTTGCTCACTGTGCTGCAGAGGATCACTCTCGGGCTCAATAAACCCTTCGGAACCTAACGCAAAAAATGCGATAAAACCCGATAAGAACGAAGAACACCAAACAAAACTCAACAGCAAAAGTTATCCAAATCCCATGAAATTTATAAAGCAGTAAGGGTATGATTTTAGACAAATTTAGGAACAAGAAACATGCAATTTGGAATAGGCATGGAAAAGTTATAGCTAAAACTATTTCTCTCAGCCTGGAAATTCAACTAAATTAATTACTGGTACTGTTCATGGCATAAATTTTCAGAATGATCTAGAGTCTGAAATTTTTATGGTGGGTAGGTAATAGTATCGTAACAACAGCAAAACTGAGTTTGCACATTTTGGAGTTAAAATGAATTAGTTATGATTTTCCTAAGTTATGAAACTAGCAAATTTCACTTTTCAGAGATATAAACATGAGCAAAACTTATTTCATGTTAAAGCATACTAACAGAGAAATTTTACAAGCTTGAGTTTGCTCAATTTGGAATTATACAGAAAAAGTTATGCATTTTACAAATTTTACATAATTTCAAAACATGATTTCCTATTGAGCATTTTAACACATCCTAACCTAATTTCCATAACAGAACTTTGCCTAAATTCATTTTCAGATTGAAGTTTATTTCATTACCGAGCTAAAGCAACTTAAATCGTTCAAAACGGAGCTAAAATGGCAAAGTTATACACCTTTGAAATTTAAACACTTAAACAGTTTGAAAATACAACTCTCAGGGGAGGTCCAACGGAGCTGAAAGAAACGAAGAGGTCATGGCCGTCGATCCCTCATCGCACAGCTACGGCCCACGGGAGCACAGTGCCCACACGAGCGCGCGCTAAGGAGGTCCAAGCCGTAGATATTGGATCCAACGGCTCCAACCAGGACATGCACAACAAGACGCGAGGAACTACTCGCGACACAGAGGTCGTGGACCGCCGATCTAAGATCCGCAGCCCGAGCTCCCAGAGTGTAATACTCCTAAGTGTGAGAAGTCAAGAATCGGATTAATTAAAACAATCGGTAGAGAATAATTTAATCGGGAAGTTTTATTTTCGCCACAAATCCAGCTTAGAGAGGGGCTTTTCTGTTGTTTTGCTTCCTTTGGGCTGGGCCTTGGCCCATCTCCTAGTGGTGGCCGGCCAAAGGGGGAGGCCACCTCCCCAAACCCTAGCCGCCTCCCTTTTCCCTTTTTCCTCCTCCCACTTGCAGCCGCCTCCTCCTCCTCTTGGCCGACTCCTCTCCTCCCCCTTGCACCTCCCCTCTCCCAAGGTGCTGTCCCCCTGCACCTCCCCTATCCCAAGGTGCTGCCCCTTGCGCAAGGAAGAAGAAAGAGAGGGAGAAAAAGAAGGAGAAGAAGGAGAAGAAGGAGAAGAAGGAGAAGAAGAAGAAGAAGAGGTTGTGTGGGGTTTGGTTCAGCGAATCCTAGTGGTTCTACAAGGGTAACGAGATGCCCTCCCCGCTGTTTAATCCTTATTAGATGCGAAACCGATTAGAATTGATGGTTAATTGTTGGGCTGCAGAAGATGCAATTCTGTCCAGAACATTGCGTGGGTTTTTTCGTATGTTTAGAGGCTGAATTTTAAGTTTCCATCTCCTAGAGATATGTGGGTTATGTCGTTATCTTTCAGTAGCCGTGAAGATCACTCGATTCCGAGGTCTGAGTCAAAAGTTATGATCGATTTAGTATCTGCTGCCAGAAATCTGACGAGAATAATCTGTCTGGTTATTTCCTAAAATTTGAAAGGGAATTTGGTAGAATCTGAAAGTTCACCCAACTAGGTTATTGTAGGTAATTCGATAACCTTTTCAGATTGATAAAGAACGATCAATTCGGAGTTACCAACTAAAAGTTATGGTCATTTTAGTTTTGCTGTTCGTTTGTGTAGACAGTTTCTGTACTGAAAGTTCAGACAATGGTTAGCCTATTTTTTTGGCCGATTTGGAGTATCGTGTCAACTAGAGTATTGTAGATTAGTCAGTTAAGAATCTACAGAAATTGGGTTTACCTCTTTTTGACTTCCAGATCTTGAGTTATGTCTTTTACCGTGCTGCTGTCCAGAATCAGATTATGGCAGCAAACGTTGTTTTCGCTTTCAGCTTTATAAACTCGCTTTGAGTCGCCTAGTAAGCATTGTAGAATGCCGATTAGTAGCGCTGGGTATATTATGACCTTATTGAAATTATTTTACTTGTTTAGAGGTGAAGCCTCAGGTTTAGGAGTATCGCCTTGGCCGGCTAACGCGCCACATCGTGGAAGGCAAGTAATTGTAGCAAGAGTTACTACCGCTTAACCGGTTGTTCTTACTACTTGCAATCCCTATGAGTTTCGTATTTTGAAGTATTATGCCATGGTTGGTTGACTTACATATGAGATGATGACAGTAATTATTATTTAATGAATTACATTGGATATCTTGTGTGTAGTCATGAAATGGTTGCTTTATGTGTCGAATGTGGATCATGGATGTATTTTTCCATAATGATTATGTGGTAGTTGTACAAGTTAATCCTGTTGGTGCCATTATGAGATGTCACATATGTGGTTTATGATTATCATATCACTCATAACATATCATTACATTGCATTGTGGATGTCGCCGCTATGGTCGCGATCAGACGCAGACAAAGATCGCATACTGTCAGAGATGATGCACACTCTACCTTGATGGGTAAGAGTGCAGTGGAGTATGGCATGCATTTGCATTAAGCATTGTGGATGGAGAACATGCATTCTTTTGTCAATGGTTGAATTCTTATGAGGCAGGACTCATGCTAGTCCATGTGGTTTATTGAATGAGATAGTGGAATGTGGTTGTGGTCATGCAATATTATAACCTGTGTTGTAGCATTTGTCAATTGATTAACTCGTTATGCAACTTACTTGCTGAGATTTTATCTCATTCTTGTTGTTTCTTTCCCCTTTCGTGTGATTCTTAAGCATTCCGGGATGGGTAGAGCGGCACTACAATAATGCACTCAATTCATAGTTTCATGCGGTAATAAAGTTGAGAGGAATTTAGCCTATTGACTAGTTATTCACGAGTGATCTGTTGATTTATTATTGATGCATTTGTGGACTACACTTGGATTGATCTGCTAGAGGTTGTTTAATTATTGAACTTGTTACTGTTATCTTTATTCCCATAGTGGTTTATGCTTCCGCTTATTGATTCTTGCCTAGAGTTGCTGCCGAAATTTTATATTCTTATGAAATTATTGGCTAGCTGTAGAGTGGTTAAGTAGTATCCCAGGGTAATGTGGGTCCTGGGGTGTTACACAGAGGAGGTCCTAAGCTTAAAGCTCTAACGGAGGAGGTCTGGACGGCTAAGATCACACGGGGGAGGTCTTAAACGGTCGAGATTTAACGAGGAGGTCCGCAAGGACAAGGTTTTAACAGAAAGTGATCCGGACGGCTCAAATCATCCTAGGGAGGTCTTGAACGGTCTAGATCAAACGGAGGGAGGTCCTGCGGCTAAAGATTTTACAAGAGGAGGATCCAACGGCTACAAGCTACACCACGGAGATCCTTTAACGGCCAAGATTGCTCTAAAGGGGTCCTGAGACAGCGTGTTTACAGAATGGATCCTACAGCCCAGATCTACTTGGGTGGTCCTAAACGGCTGTGATTAAACTAGGGGGAGGTCTTAAGACTTAAAGCTCTTCAGAAAGAAATCTAAGGCTCAGATCTAAACCTGGGGAGGTCGTGAACGGCTAGGATGAACTCCAGGAGGTCTAATGACTTGACAAAATCGCGACAAAGTACAGAGCTCAACGTTGAGCTCGCCGGCACGTCGTTGACGACCCAAGCCACAGCGGCACGCAACTATGGTACCAAAACATTCCTAATACTATTGCGCACCTAATGCGAGCACTCTCGGCGGCAGAGCAGGTCCTAATCGCCGGCGAGCCAGAGAGGGGCGGAGGACCACTTTCGGTAAAAACCGAAAACGCGAAAAAGAGGTGCTCCAAGCTAATCTAGCAAGTGCTTGAGCTAAAGGAGGCTAAAATGAACTTACCCGAGCATAGAAGAGGATCGAGGGAAGTCGAAGGAGACCCAGCGGCGGAGCAGTTCACCGGAGCTGGAGACGACAACGACGACAAGGCATTCGGAGCTATCAGAGGTAAAAAGAATGGTAAGCAAAGGTTTGCGATGACCCAGAGGTGGTCCAGGACCAAAGGATTGAGCGGAGGAGACTCACCGGAGCTAGGAACGATGAAATCCCCTTTTCGGCCGCAAACCGCGAAATCTTCAATTCGAGCTGCTCCTATGAACGCAACCCGAAAAGAAGTTAGTGCCAAGGTTTGCGATGACCAGAGGTGCTCAGAAGAGTAAGGAATAGGGCAAGAGGTCCACTGGAACACTGTCGTCCGTGAAGAGCTCGCGCGGCCAAAATGGCGTAAAAAGGAGTGTTCACTAAGGTTTGAGTTTAACACAACGAGAGTGAGCTGGGGGTGATTGTGAGTGGAAGAGGTCCAAAGGAGGTCCTCAGGGGCATTAAGAGATCAGTGGGCAACAACACAAAGGAAGGGGGCCTGAGATGAGCTACGGCGAGCTCAACCGCAGCTAAACTGGGAGCTAAGGGAGCAGAGCAACGCGTAGCACGGCTTTTGGCTGAAAGCGCTACCACGCCGCTACTGTCCCTACTAGCGAGACGTTGACGGGGCGCACGAAGTGACAGGCCATACCTCCCACTGTTGAAGCGCACAGCGCGAGGTAGAAGATGACCAGAGGAGCTAGGGTGCTCGTGAGCGGTTATATTTTGATCCGACGATCGAGATTGGCCCAGAGCTCCTAGTGTTCACGGAGTAGGGGAGGTTGTGAGCCCTTCGATTAAAATTGGATGGCTCAGAGTGCTCAAGAGCTCCGGAGGTCTAGAGCACAACGGGGAGGTCGTGAGTGTTGGATGTAAATCCAACAGCGCAGCTCGTGCACCCGAACACGACTTAAGTGGACTTGGTTCACCCGAGTCGTTCGAGTTGGGCTCAGACTCGAGCCCGAGTCTGACTCGAACTAGGGTTTGAATTGTTGAGTTAGAGAAGAGCTGAACTTTGGGGAATTGTTTGAGGTAGCAAACTAACTCCAAAACTTCTGAAATTTTTACAGGAGCTTGCTAACTTAGATATTGGCCTTGTTTAAAATGCATAGAGGTTTTGGTACTGTACATTTCCCTCTAAAAATTAGACAATGTGCTGGACTGAGGTTTGACCAATTTTTAAATTGGTTTGACTTGCCTCAAAACTATTCAAACAACCTCCAACAAATGTAAAATTTTTCAGAGGGGTTCCACACCAACCCTAGGATGTAGGAAAAGTATTTTCAAGAGATGATCAAAAGGTTTGATAAGATTATTTTTGAAAGGACTTGGTTTTGGTCAAAATGACTTGTGACTTGTATTCCCATAATTCCTTTTACAAGAATTGTTTAGAACAACTAGGAGATACAAGATGTAAGAAAAAGTTTTAATTTCTACTCATTTTCTTACATTTGAAACATAAGTCTAAACTTGGGATGTTACATTTCCCAAACGGGGAAAAAAGATTACTGCATCATTTGCTAGGCAAGTTTGCTCATAAGTCATAACTGCTAAAAAGAATCCTTGCCCCCACCGTCGGCACTCATCAAGGGAGCGAATGCAAGAGATGTCTGGGCCAGAAGCGACCACGTACACCTGTGACATGGCTGAATCCTAGGCGATCTAACCCATCTACTTTTCTCGTTTAGCTTTTAATTAACAGATGCCCATTCTCATACGGAATCAAGAGCTTGCACAAAAGTAAGAAAAAAGAACACATGAGAGACACACACACAGAGAGAGAGAGGGAGCACAAAGTAAAGGCCATGCATGCGTGCATCCACCTCTCATCGCGAGCAGGTCACCATCGCGTCCATGCTGGATAGATAGAAAGAAAGAAAGAAGCAAACCGAGGGGGAACAAGAGCTGAAACGCACGTGCGCAGAGTCCTATCCCACCAAGTCACATCGCAAGTATGTAGAGATAGTGCTGATGAGGACATCAACCCTTCGGATACGACCACAACTCCACCTCCAATCAGGCTGCACTACTTCCACCACATATTGATCGAGAAGGTTTACGATCACACTTGGATTGGTCGGGAAGACTTCGATCGCGTGGTCGGCGGGAGGTTACGACGCCAGCGAGTGGTCGAGGGAAGGTTACGATCGCTCGACGAGTGGTCGAGAATTGCTTCGACTACTCGTGGTCGAGAGTGTGGAGATCCGACTACCGTCGAAGATCACTTATATCCGTGTCGCGCCACCTCACTTTGGACCGAGGGCCTTGTATCAACACTGCCTTAGGGTTTTTGGGCCGACCACCTCCCGGCCCATATGGCCACCTAGGGTTTTTCTCTGCATCGTTCATGCGTGAACAAGCACTCCCACCCCCTCCTCTTCCTTCTATAAATAGTGGCCACCGCCCTTTAGTTCCTTGGGTTTTTCTTAGATTATTCGCCACTTTGCGCTTTCACCGCTTATCGGTTTGAGGAGCCCCACATTGTGAACTTCATTCATATTCGCAATACAATTCAGATTGCATTTTCCTTGTTCTTGTGAGTTGCTTCGATTGCTTGCAGGAACAATAACCTCGTGGTAAGGTCGATCGCGCGCGAGCGTGGTTGATAACGCATACCGTAGGGTGTAGCGAATTGCGAGGTGACAATCGCGGTCGAAAGCCTCAAAGCGCCAACGCCCTCACGATTTAAACCAATCGAACCTATCGGAAGGTCCGCCACCGTAGTCTTCATCATTTGCATCGAGCGAAGGTTGCCCGTTAGGTAATCTCGTTTATCCCTTTGTTAGTTGTTTTCCATCACCTATAGTCCGTAAAATTGCCCTACAAAAAGTTTTAGATCTTAGTCTTTCCGCGTCCAAACCACGCTGTGCCTTTCGCAATTTTGTTTTTCGATTCGCGTTGTTGAGTTCGAGTCCATCGTCGGTGTCTTTGTTGCTGGTCTAGTCGCCATGATCTAGTTCTAGCGCCGAGTCTTTGCTATTTTTGTCATCGTATCTCGCTTGTCCTTTGTTGCATCCGTTGCAATTAGGGTTTGTCCGCTATAGCCGAGAATTGAGTCACCCCATCCGACCACTTACTCGTGACACCACCCCATCCGACCACTTACTCGAGCCAACATTCCCATCCGACCACCTACTCGGATTCGACCACCCACCGGATTCGACCACCTACATCGAAGTTCGACCACCTCGCCGGATTCGACCACCTACTGAAGTTTGACCACCTTCTGTTCGACCACCGCCGAGTATTCGCTCGACAAGTCTATTCTGCTTCTGGTTGCTCTGACACCTACACACTCATCATATCGTGTCCGACCCAACAAGGACCGAGAAGAAATCCCATAGCCGAAACAGAGATAGCCAAAGTTCAGAGAGAGAGAGAGAGAGAGAGAGAGTATCTTTTTATTACCTTATTACCCCTGCTCTTCGGAAAAATTTTGTGACCTATATCTATCCTTAGGCCTGAAAAAGGGTTTTGAAGAGTTGTGAGTCAAGGTCACTTGCGCAAAAAAAAAGAGGAATCCTAGGTTGGGTTTCGTCAGTCAAAAAAAAAAGAGAAAAGAAAAAGAGAATCAAAAAGAAAAAGAGACCACCTCAGTTGGCTCACGACCACCCTCAGTTGGTCTACGACAACCCACCAGAGCTCCACGACCACCGACAGAGATAACGGTTGCTTTGCAACTTTGTTCTTTTGAGCTTGTATCTACCCTATCTTTTGGCTTGCTTGAGCTAGTGCTAGAGCGTTTGGACCAAAGAATCGTGACGAGTATCGTGGACTTTGATTTAACATTGTTAATCTGATTTCATTATTGCTGCTCCTTGCTACTAAACATTGCCTCGTCCGAGCTCCACGCACTCCGCCTCGATTTGGATCCTCGCATTCGCCTCCGCCAGAGTCATACATCCCACCCTCTCCGATCGCACCACCCGCTGCAATTTGGTAAGAAATTCATAAGAGCTTGGTAAGACGCTTGAGAGTGTGTGATTCCACCTTCCACCACCTAGTAGTTGGTAGGGATAATACATTTGTGTTGTCTTTTGTCTCCTACTAACAATGGCAGGTGAGGAATTGAATGCGCAAGATTGTGTTGTGAGGGAAGAGCTTACAAGGGTGTTGGATGAGCACCGCCATGCTTTTAATGACGACCTTGATAGGAAGTTTACGGCAACAAATGATACACTGCAACAACTCAATGAAAGTATTGCAATGCTCAATGCACGCATTGATGGTTTGGCCAACCAACCACCGATCCATGGGCGTGTGGATCCTGAAGGTGCAGCCCATGACCATGAGTTTGACAATGATAATAATGAGATGCGCAACCACGACGCCATTGATGCACGACAACGGAACCGATTGAACTTCAACCGTCAAGGTATGAGAGGTAATAACCTTCAGCAACATAATGCACGTGTTAATGATGATCCATATGCTAAAGTCAAGTTCACTATACCATCTTTTATGGTGCTTATAATGCTGAAATATATTTAGATTGGGAGATGACGGTGGAACAGAAATTTAATGCTCACTTAGTTCCTGAATTGCATAGAGTTAGGCAAGCAACAAGTGAATTTAAAAACTTTGCCATCAATTGGTGGAATAGGGTATGCAACGATGGATTAGCACCTACTACGTGGGATGCTTTAAAAGTTGCTATGCGTGAACCGATTTGTTCCACTTTCTTTTAAACATCAGAATGAGGAGAAATTGAGAATGCTTGATAGGAAACATGAGAACAAACCTATGTTTGTGTCTTTTCTATGACTAACAATTTGCGTGAAGTTGAAAACCATGCCAAAGAGGAGAATGAGTTGATTGCACCACCAATCCCATTGATCGAGAAGGAAGATGAGGAGATGGATACACCTACATCATCTGAGGAGAGCCAAAAAGGTAAAGACCATGGTGTTATCATCACTGAAGGTGAGTATGCTTGTGAAGAACTACAATTGTCCACTGTTCATGCTATTTTAGAGCAAAAATTAGTGGAAAACAATTCTGATATGCACATGTTTCAAGTAAAGAATTCAGATTGCATTGGGATGAGTGCACCATGTGATAACATTGTTGATTTTCCTACTGTTGTGAGTACTTCATATGATGAGTTAATAGCATATAATGATCATATGGAATTGGTTAGCCATAAAGAAGTTTTGACTAGAATATCTCCTGCTAATTCTTTATGTTACATTATGTTGGATCTACCTATGAAATTGTCACATGCTATGAAAAAAGTTTCTGAAATCGCGTGTTCAAAATCATTGTTTAGTGCCTACACCCGGATATAAGTTTTATTTGATTGAGATTATGGTGTAGACAATCAATTTCTTGTATATCGAATATGCATAACTTATGATCACATGGATGAATTGAAGCTTGTTGTTTGGGACAATAATTTTTGTGTGCTGAATCTTGTTCAAAATGAGAGTAAAATAAAATTTAGTGCTCATCCCCTGCCTATGTGTTCACCTTTTCTTGCACCACCTAGTATGGACAATCTGAATAAAGATATTGAATTATGGAAGAACTTACAAATCTTTTCACCCTTGCTAGATGCTTTTGCTCTTGCTCAATTGAAATCTGACTATATGAATGGCTTGTGCTCTTTGAATTCAATTATTGTACTGCCCATTCACAGAGCAATGAATAACTCTACTATATACTTCACTTATACTTGCAAATTGAGTTGCAAACTTAATGTTATGAGAAAATATACCTTTGCTGATTTGATGCATGCACAATCACCTTTAATTTCCAAAGTTCTCTCTATTTTGCCACCAGCAATGGCTAACATTTTGCAGAAAAATGAGGATGCAATGCTACAAGCTTTAAAGCCTTTCTTGCCGCTGGAGGAGGGTGAGAGTGAGTCGAGGACGACTCAAATGCAAGAAGGGGAGGATGATGAGGACATCAACCCTTCGGATACGACCACAACTCCACCTCCAATCAGGCTGCACTACTTCCACCACATATTGATCGAGAAGGTTTACGACCACACTTGGATTGGTCATGGGAAGACTTCGACTGCGTGGTCGAAGGGAGGTTACGACTGCCTAGCGAGTGGTCGTAGGGAAGGTTACGACTGCCTAGGTTACGACTGCCTGACGAGTGGTCGTAGAATTGCTTCGACTACTCGTGGTCGTAGAGTGTGGAGATCCGACTACCTGGTCGAAGATCACTTATATCTGGTGCTGCGCCACCTCACTTTGGGCCGAGGGCCTTGTATCAACACTACCTTAGGGTTTTTGGGCCGACCACCTCCCTGGCCCATATGGCCACCTAGGGTTTTTCTGGTACTGTTCATGCGTGAACAGTACCCCCACCCCCTCCCTCTTCCTTCTATAAATAGTGGCCACCGCCCCTTTAGTTCCTTGGGTTTTTCTTAGATTATTCTGCCACTTTGCAGTTTCACCGTTTATCGGTTTGAGGAACCCCACATTGTGAACTTCATTCATATTCGCAATACAATTCAGATTGCATTTTCCTTGTTCTTGTGAGTTGCTTCGATTGCTTGCAGGAACAATAACCCTCGTGGTAAGGTCGATCGCGTGCGAGCGTGGTTGATAACGACAGTCGTGCGGGTGTAGCGAATTGCGAGGTGACAATATGCTGGTCGAAAGCCTCAAAGCATCAACGTCCTCACGACGAAACCAATCGAACCTATCGGAAGATCGGGCCACCGTAGTCTTCATCAAGTGTCAGACTTTCGCCGCAAGTATTTGAAGCGCACGACCGCCGAAAGGTGATCCTTCAGTAGTCGATGGGTGCGTGGATGCTGAACCCCGGATGCGGACAGCAAGCAGTCCAACAACAGCTTAGTTTGCCTTCACCTCCATCGGTCAAATAGTTTGCTCATCGCGCTTTTTCCCAAAGGGACCAGCGCCCTTCAATGTGGCCCACTTCAAGTAACCCGTTTTTCCTTGTGGGGTAGCAAAGCTCAATACGTAAATTTCTTGTGGGTAGCATATGAATGCTATTAATAAGACTTCTTCCAATTTTGATGCTTACAATACTTCTCCCTTTTGATATTTTTGGCAGTGTGGAACTGCAAGTAGCGGAAGTAGGCATCCCAATTCCCAACAATCTACACCTTATTTATAAGCAATTTTCTCTATTTTTGACGTGTGTCCTTTTTACAAATGAAGATGACTGTTCTACAAGATCAAAAAAGAAAGAATAAACGAAGCATTTCTTATGCTGATAGAAGGGAAAGATGCCCATGATCAGAACTCATTGGACAACATGTGTATCCTAATCAAGTTGTTGTTTTGGTATGAAATTTTTTGTATACTGTCCTGGGACATAAACATGTATGTCCAAAGACGTTACGCGCGAAAGCAGATTGTACACGACAGAGGGGATCGATCAGATGGTAGCACACGGTCGACAACGAGGGGAGTACCTCAAGATTGAATAACTACAACATTTCCCTCGGGGGAAAAAGGTTCCTACATCATTTGGGGAGTCGAGAGAAACTTTTTTTGGGGGGGGGGGGAGGGTGGGCCAGAACAAGTACGAGCTTATCCACATTGTATTAAAGCATGAAGCACCCCACATTTTCTAGTTGTTGCGCCATTGCAACAGTTGATCGAGATGGTGTGAGCCCGGCAATTGCTTATGGCTAGAACTATATGTGGTACTCCCTTTTGATGGCAACAAGGACAGGAGAACAAATAGATGAGCATAATCAAAATTTGACTAGCTTTTGTGTCAGGGGATGTGAATGTCGAGTACAGTGGTTGGATCTTAAGGAAGGGAAGTTATAGCTTTGCTTACCAATGAGAGGTATTTCATAAAGATAAAAATAGTTAGCCTTATTTTTTAGAGCATTAAAAATAGTGCTGTACTTTCGCTTTTTCGCAAGGATTTGAATCGGACGCGTCGTCCGCGCAGATCCGCTCTGGCAATGATGGGTGCATAGATGCTGAACCCCGAATACGGATAGTGAACAGTCCAACAACAGCTCAGTTTGCCTTCACCTCCACCGGTCAAATAGTTTGCTTGTCGCGCTTTTGCCCAAAGCGACCGACACCCTCCAACGTGGCCCGCTGCAAGCAACACATTTTTCCTTTTTGCCGCTACTCGCTTAAATACCTGTTACACTGGGAGTATTATTGGATTTGGCATCGAAACTATTGGACTGAAAAGGCAACTAGAGGGGGGGGGTTGAATAGGAGCACGAAACTCTTTTTCATTTTGATGGGATTCCACTCGTATTTCCCTCCAGTAGCTATAAAAGCTATAAAGATCAATATTCAAGCACAACGGAAGTCTTGTTTTGAATCCAATCAATACCCCAAAGCAAAACAACCAAAAATACCAAAAACTCAATTTGCAAAGAGTTGGGCGGTCTGACCTCTAGCTAGTTGGTGGTCTGACCTCTAGCATAATGAACAGTGAAATCAACCCAAATTCAAAATCACAAATTGGTATAACTTTTGATTCACAACTCAAACCTTACTAAACTTGAGACATACCTCCCTTAGGATGTCAAGAACCTATTCCAATCAAGGATCATGAAGATCCATGCCAAAGTTCCGACCTTTTTTCGTTTGAGTGAAGGTTGCTCCAAAACCAAGTCAAAACCAAAACGTGATCTAAAAACTTGCTCGTGGGTGATAGATGATCAAGATGATCCTAGATGTATTCCCACATGTCACAGCAAGCTAAAACCAGGGGAGAAACCAAAGGAAAACCTGAGAATCAAAATGAGCCCCAAAATCACAAAATAGAGAGCAAGAACAAAAAGAGACTCAACTTCAAGGAATCTTGTGTAGATTGATTTGCGATTGATGTTGGTTTACAGCCACTCCATCTGAAGGACAAAGACTCAACGCATGAGCACACAATCAACCCAACTCTCTAGGACTCTAACTCTCCACTTTTCTCTTCCTAACCCTAAGACACAAACTAGGGTTTTGAATACAAGGGTTGGGAGGTGCTGGCCAGCACCCTCCCCTATTTATAGTGGAGGCTAGCTTCTAGAAGAGTATTCCTATTGGGCACCCGTTAAGCCCACACATAAACGTATTTTACTCACGCACGTATTTTAAAGCACCGTCTTCACCTTCTCTTGACCTAAGCCACTTCTCCTTGCGATGTCTTGCACCGCGGTTTAGCCAAAAGGTCATCAAGGCGATTTAGTGAAATTACCAAATATTCTTCTGGTCCTTCTTCGAAGACCGAGTCCAATCTTCATGAAGCAATCGCCTGCTTCGCCACGTGTAGGTTGATCAACGGCTCTCATCATGTCGACAAGTCTCTCCCGTCCAGCTCCCACCGAAACCACCATGGCACTTGTACCGAACCCCACGTCGCTTGAACCAACTCGTCGCACCGAACTGCCCGTTCGGTCACCTTTGTCCATATTGCGCCATGCTTTAGTCCAATGACTTCACCCGGCATCTTCCATCGTTCTGAACCTTAGCTCTCCAAGCCTAGTCCCGATCATCCTCGCCGTTGACCGTTGTTGACCTCGAAGCTTCCTGCACAACAATAGACAAAGAAATCGATTTCGAGAACAAGTTCTTCGCAACTTGACCCACGTTAGTCAAAATATGCATCATGCAACACGTATGTACTGAAACCCATGATCTTGACCCAACAAAAACAAACAACGCCGCCAAGTTGGCCGACGATCAAGTCAAAACCAGTCAGACCGCCACCAAGGCCGGTCTGACCACCCCTAGCCGGTCTGACCGCCTAGATGGGACTTAGCCAAAATTTCAACATTGAAAACCGAGAGCTCTCTGAAAATTTCAAACAAATAGAACTTTTGCCTTGAGACTCCAAAAAGCATGAGACCAAGTGTAGTAGAATCACATCTCTTACCTACACCCTCTTTTTTTGGCCTAGCTCCAAAATCCAAAAAGACTTTAATGGTCGGTTTGACCGCTCAGCGGAAGCCGATCAGACCACCACACTGACCGGTCTGACCGCTGCCCTAGCTGGTCGGACCGCCAGCACCCCAACAGCTAATCCACCCAAAGCATGGCCGGTCTGACCGCCTGAGACCTGACAGAACTGAAACTTTGCCGAAAATGCGTGTTTCCGCAAACCTTCAATGTTATTGCCAATTATCACATCATCCTAAGATCATGAGCATATCCCCATGATATCCATAATCTCCCCCTTGATGAACACATTGGCAATTTTCAGAAAATGTAAGTTTGAGGTTTGAAAACGAGTTTACTCGCAATTTTCGCGCAAAGGCACAACTTGGTCCATTAGCAAGAGAAAATAATAAAAAAGACCAAGCTGGCTTCAGATAAGCATAGGCAAGTGAGATAAGGCAAAAGAAGACATGAAAGCTTCAATTTTCAAAGAAGAGTAAAAAATCTCACTTAAGGTCCATATGAAAGAAAATTGTTCAAATTGACCTTCGATCATTGTGATGTTTCAAGAATTGTAATTCAAGTTCAGAAATGACAATAAAATCATAAGAATGCACATTAAATGCTCCCCCTCACTATAATCATCATTTTCCAGAAAATTTCATTTTCTCCCATTTTCTCCAAATAGCTCCCCTTTTAACATTTTTACTATATCTTCTCCCCCTTTGACAATGGAGTCATTAAGGAATCACGCATTCCTCTCATCCAGAGATGACAAATGCAGAAATGAGGAAGAAGCATAAGAAAGAGCATGCATGAAATGCAATGGAGTGACTTTATTTTTTTTGTATTTTTTAGGTACAAGAAGCTTTAGAGATTACCCAAAAGAACAAGCTAGCATTTCTACTATTACTCAATGCATGTCAAGCCTGAAAGCGCTAGCAAGATCATGTTAAGACATATATATATCAAAGCTAAGCTAAAAGGCTCAAGATAAAGCAATGAATTGTAACAATTTAAGCAAAGCGTCAAAATTAGCAAGTTCAACAACAGAAATCCTAAGGTGATAATGGCCATGTCAGAATGTAAATTTTAGATCCAGAAGCTAACAAAGACCATCCTAAAGACAAAAAGTACAAAATTGAATCATTTTGCTCAAAATACCTCAATCACCCAACTTTTGCAACAGATTTCATTTTCAATGAATATTGATGTTGAGTAAAGGTCTATCTTTGTGAAGAAGATCCTGGACTAGGAGCCATCCACAAACTCTTCCTAAGTTTCAACTAGGGTGACAAATCTTGAGGTTCATGTCAATTTTGACAAGCAGTCCCCATGAGATCGTCTGGATCATCAAACTATCTCCAAGTTCATGTCTTTGAAGTGCAGTCTCGTGAGAATAGTTTGGCACAATTTAACCACATGAGAATCTTAAAATTTGATCTTTCATTTTTCACAAGAGCATTTTTAGATTCTTAAAGGGACAAGAAGCTCCAGAAATGTTCAATCCTAGATTCAAGAGCTAACGAAGCAATTTTGACAGGGCCAATGTCACAAAAGGATCACTAATTGTGCAACTAGCTAAAAGATCCACAAATTGTAATTTTTAGTTCAAGTTGTCTTAAAGTTATAGCTCATTTAGCAAAGACTCAACTACACATGTGAAAACATGATAATTCTAGCAAGTTAAAGAACTAGACATAGAATTGAGCAAAGATTGAAATACTAAAGCGCAAAAGGGTAATAAGCAAAGCTTCATCATTTTAAAAGACAAGTAGTAAAGCTTAAATTACAATGCATCTTTTTGTGATTTTCATATGAATGCAATATGATACAATGAGATGCAAGAAAGACTTAAAAGCCTGAAAAGATCAAAAAGTTCAGAAAAGATCAAGAAAAGATCAGATAAACAAGAAAAGTTCAGAAAAGAACCAACTCCCCCTCAAACCAACCCATAGGGGTAAATTACCCCTAACTCACTTCTCAAGGTGGCAAATCTAGTTGGGTCTAAAGGCTTGGTGAGGATATCAGCCAACTGAGCCTCGGATTCCACAAAGTGTAGCACAATATCACCCTTCTCGACATGGTCTCTAAGGAAGTGATAGCGAATGTCTATGTGCTTGGTCCTAGAGTATTGCACAGGGTTTTTAGCAATATTAATGGCAGAAGTGTTATCACAGAAAAGAGGAACACTATCAAAAGCTAACCCAAAGTCCTTAAGAGTGGACACTATCCACAAAATCTGACTACAGCACCTAGCAGTAGCTACATATTCAGCTTCAGCAGTGGATTGTGCAACAGAAGACTGTTTTCTAGAACGCCAAGAGACAAGAGAAGTGCCTAAGAAGTGACAAGTGCCTGAGGTACTCTTCCTATCTAGCCGACAGCTCACAAAATCAGAATCAGAAAACCCCCGAATGGACAAGGAAGAAGAACAGGAATACTAAATGGCGTACTGGAGGGTAGAGTGAAGGTACTTGAAGATGCGCTTGACGGCTTGGCGGTGAGAAATCCTCGAAGACGCCTGAAACCTTGCACAGAGGCAGACCGCTAAGTGGATGTCCGATCTTGAGGCCGTCAGGTAAAGGAGGGAGCCGATCATGCTGCGGTACCGGCGTTGATCCACGGCTTCTTGTTCCTCATCTGGATCCAAAGCAGTCGAAGTTGCCATGGGAGTGGCGATTGGCTTGCAGTCACCCATCTCGAAGTGCTTGAGAAGATCCTTGGTGTACTTCGTCTGATGGATGAAGATCCCTTCCTTGCATTGCCTGATTTGAAGCCCCAGAAAGTAGTTGAGGTCTCCCATCATACTCATCTCAAATTCCCTAGACATGGTCGCAGAAAAACTAGAAACAAGAGCATGAGAGGAACCACCAAAGATAATATCATCTACATAAATCTGAACAAGCAGGAAGTCATTGCTTAGCCATGCAACGGATCATTGATATCATTTGAGTTGCAAATATAAATTTGACTAAGTGATTATGGAACTTATGTAAAATTGTGTGATATATGCTGTTACTCGTTGATAGCATGTGTTGCACTTAACCAACAGGGTGGAAAAAGATTTAGACTAAGGCGAGTGGATTGTACTGTGTGATATGGTGGCTGTGTGATTGGGAAATATGAATCATGGTAATGTACTTGGAAATTGGTAGTCTTGCCTTGGTCAATTAAAGACTTAACTTTATCCACCATTGCACTGAGCCACCACTATACGACCACATGCCTGATGGGACGAGCCTAACTTAGTAAGTTACGGAATCTCGATATTGATTACTCAGGAAGTAGGTTAGGTGCTCAGTGATGTGTGGAGATGTGGACTACTCTGAAAGTCACATCGTTGGACGGTTCACCCCTTCTAGGTCCGACAGTGTGTGTCGTATCAAAGCACTTTGTTAGGGTTGGTACGACGGTAAAACACATCGGGTGGTCAATGGTCGAGATGGAGTTTCGGAAAGATTTTGTTATGATTAGTGCTAGCTACACTGTTTATATCGTGTGGGTAAAGTGTACTACCTTTGCAGAGTGTTAATCAATCTATTCGAATAGCTGCGTCCGCGGTAATGGACATCCTCAAGGATTTCACACGAAAGGTAGATTTTCATAAAACATTTGGGAAGGGACCGCTGTGTGGGATAACTTGCACAGCTGTGTGAATGGAATTGATTAGGCTTTGTGTCCTTTGTGAAAACAATTGTTAAACTTTTACTGTTTATTTGTTTTGAATTGCACTTCCAATCTATTATTTGTATTCAATTGCAAATGTTGTTTTACTGCAAAATAGCTACAGAAGTCATTTCCTTTGTAATAAGCCATCATTTATAATTTGCATTATGTCGTACAACTTGTTGAGTACTCGGAGAGAACTCATTCTTGCTGCAATCATTCAACTGAAGTGGAGGAATCGTCACCTGCTTTCGAGGAGGAGCTTTATGAGGATGGTGATCATTAGGTCTAGATTCCAGCTGGCTACCTGTGGTGAGTTGATGGGTTTCACTGAGTTGCTTTGCTCACGCTGCCTATTTATTTAGTGTCACCCTGCGTGGCTTAATAATTATAAACTCGACCATAAGGTCAAAACTTCTATTTATTATTCAAATTAGTCTTTTATTCTTATATTCGTCTTGTCTGGAATGATATTCATCTATATTGACACTGTGTGCACTAGCTTGATCCCGGACAAGTGCATTTATTATATAGAGAGGGTCTAGAATTGCATTTTTTTGGTCCCGACAAAACCTTAGCGTGCAGAATTGGGTTGAGAAGGAGCTTTTTAAAGACTTTGTGATAATCACTTAGTCGCGCACCTATGGAAGTGTGAACGGACATTATAAGTTGATTTATCTCTTGTGGGTAAAGTTGTACAACATCTGTAGAGTTAAAACTATTTAAACAGTCATGTCCCCGGTTATGCACAATGTCCAGGGATTTACACGAGGTGTAGAGCTTTTATAAAAATGGTTGAAAGGTGAATAGGAGGTTCACTTGGTGAATATGATGTTCACTTGGTGGATGAGATATTGACTTGATGGTTTGGTTGGGAAGTGAATGAGAGGTTCACTGGTTATTCCAAAATAATTGCTTACTCTATTTATTTATGATCTTTTCAATTACGTTTTACAATCTACTTACTGTATTTATTGTCAATACTTGATTTCTGCAAAAAATACCATATTACTATTCCTTTGATCAAGCCTTGCATGAATATTAGTTGCATATTGTTCCTTACGACTTGCAGAGTACTTTACGTACTTACGGCTTTAAACATTGTTACTCAGTTGAAGAAGATCAAGCTACTCAAGAGTCTACACGGATACTCCGCCCTCTCGACACATCCGCTCTCTCTATGTTGCATAGAGTTTTCACAACAGGTCATATGGGCCGCAAGAAACCGTTGTCTTCTCCCTTCCGGACCCGCCACAAATTTAGTACTTACTATTTCGAGTTTGTGTGATATTTTTCTTTGGGTCTTCTGACAATCCATCCAAATCTCATTCGTGAGGTATTAATCAGTAGCCCTAAAAATATTTTCCTAGTTATACCTGTCCCTTTGATTTTCTTTCCAGCATTACAAAGTGATGCTTACAATACTTCTTCCTTTTGACATTTTTGGCAGTGTGGAACTGCAAGTAGGCATCCCAATTCCCAACAATCTACGCCTTATTTATAAGTGATTTTCTCTATTTTTGACGTGTGTCCTTTTTGGAAATGAAGATGACTGTTCTACAAGATCAAAATAGAAAGAATAAACGAAGCATTTCTTATGCTGACGGAAGGGAAAGGTGCCTTGGCATTTCTCGTGATCAGAACTCGCTGGACGACATGTGTATCCTAATCAGGTGTTGTCTTGGTATGAAATTTTCGGTATACTGTCATGGGACATAAACATGTATGTCCAAAGACGTTATGCGTGAAAGCAGATTGTACATGACAGAGGGGATCACATGGTAGCACACGGTCGACGACGAGGGGAGTACCTCAAGATTGAATAACTACATCATTTTCCTCGGGGGGTGGGGAGTGATTACTGCATCATTTGAGGAGTCTAGAGAAACTTTTTTTTGGGAGGGGGATGGGGAAGAACAAGTACGAGCTTATCCACATTGGATTAAAGCATGAAGCACCCCACATTTTCTGGTTGTCGCCCCATTGCATCAAATGATCGAGATGGTGTGAGCTCGGCAATTGCTTATGCCCAGAACTATCTGTGGTACTCCCTTTTGATGGCAGCAAGGACAACAGAACAAATAGACGAGCATAATCAAAATTTGACTAGCTTTTGCATCAAGGGATGTGGATGTAGTTCAGATGCTCCCATCTCTTTTCGAATGGCATGAGCACTCAGATGCTTGACTAGATGTTGAGTACAGTGGTTGGATCATAAAGGGAAGCTATAGCCTTGCTTAGCAACGAGAGGTATTTTGTAAAGATAAAAATAGTTAGCCTTATTTTTTAGAGCATTAAAAATAGCGGCACTGCTATACACACCAACCTTTTTGTTGTATATGGGTATAACACTTGTTGGATGGTGTAGATTAAAAGTTGTTGGTGCAGATCATCGGTAGGATTGGGTGTGAGAAGATCATCTTGTAGTACGTGTGTACTATTGGGATACGGATAGGCTACACTAGCTCACAATAAAAATTCTACCGTGTAAACCAGGAAGCCATACGAGTAAGAGGTCATAGATTGTTGCCACTAGATGCACAAAGGCAGCAGTAAGAAGAGGTTGATCACCACCAACGTCGCGCACGCCAATGTAGTGGAAGTAGTTGATTGTCTAATGTTCTGGCCATCGATAGTCTCCTCTAGCAACCACTCGTGTTTACAAACGTCGCGGGTCATCCTCAATCAGCGCAACAGCAATCGGAACTGCGCCTCTACGATATCCACATGTCCAGAGGTGGAACGTAGTGCACTGGTGTGCTAGAACCAAAGCGCACGCATGTGGCTTTCGGATGGAGGTCGCTAGGGTTCGGTGGATGATGCAACAACATTCCAAAAGGCTCTATGCGTCCCCTTATAAAGTGCCCATAATAGATTCCTACATTAGAAACTCATTAGGACTGATAACCACATACGGATTATAATCTTAAGCTACTAACTGATCCAATCTGAACTAGTTTGTTCCAACCTGTTAAGTGTGTGAGGACATAGCGACTCCTGAATACACATAAAGATTATATCAGATGAACTTTTAAAAATCTCATATGTTGATCCATTCGCCTCACAACACCAGATCGAACTCAAGGTGAGATGAGTACCATCCTATGATAGCTCGATCCTTCACTCGATC
Source organism: Ampelocalamus luodianensis (assembly GCA_036346255.1). Lineage (NCBI taxonomy): Eukaryota > Viridiplantae > Streptophyta > Magnoliopsida > Poales > Poaceae > Ampelocalamus > Ampelocalamus luodianensis. Next base: position 112,042 of record JAYEVH010000224.1, read on the forward strand.
TTGTAGTGGATTAATTAGTTGTAGTTGACTCAACCAACTATATTCGCCATGGCCATGCACTTTCTTAATCCAACCATATCGAGGGGCTCAGAGATATCTCTCCCTTTAGAGAGGATGAGCAAATTCCATCTTGATCGCTCACATTTCTCCGCATGTTCCATAGTAAAACCGAAAGCTACCTTTTTGGCTACCTATTTACGGAGTAGCATTTGACATCCCCTAAGTAAACTATTACACATGTAGTAAACCCTGACGACCTCAGGTATAAGAATCTCACATACTGATGATACTTAAGAATATAATAATTCTCGCAGTGTCTCAAGGTGGGTCAATCCAACACTATGTTCTCTAACATATGTCCATATTATTGATTTGATATCTGATATCCATGATCTGTGAAACGTGGTCATCAGTGAATACATGTGCTGATCCATAAATCATAAGTATCCCACATAACATAAAATTAGGAATATTTACAATGCCATCATAAACATAAATAGAGAGTTTTACGAACAAGACACATACTTGTCAATCAATATAAATGATATTTCATTCAAGGGACAAAATAACAAATTATTGAAAAGTTCATAAACATAGAAGCGATATAATCATCTCTATGATTGCCTTTAGACCATATCACTAATATGTACTACAAAATGTGTAGTATGTGAAGCATTTTCCTAAAAATAGCTAGCTTTGCTAGGTAAGTTTGCTCATAAGTCATAACTACTAAAAAGAATCTGACGAGGATCTGATAATCCTCATTTTGTTATTCCTTAATCATGTAATATGACGTCACATGGTACACCCCTTAAATGTTGTAAGGGAGAAGTAAGCCAAGTGGTCGTAAGTTCTTCTACGACCACCCCCATAGTTGTAGGTGTTTCTACGACTACCACGTAATCGTAAGTTCTCCTACGATTACCTTCGGTCGTAAGTCTTTCTACGACCAGTATCCAGTCGTAAGCTTTTCTACGACTACCCCCTGGTCGTAAGTCCTGCTACGACTAGCCCTGCTACGACTTCTTCACAGATAATTGCGTCCACTCACCAGTAGGCCCTATTAGTTGTGAGATCTGAGCAGTCAAGAGATGTAGTTATATCTGGAATAACTACAGATAACTCTCCATTATCTCTGATTGATAACCGTCAGGCGACGTGGGGAGGTTACTACTCTGGTAATTACTCTCATTATTACGTAATAATGAGCGCCTATTGACCTGGAATGACAACCGCCACTGCAGCATTGTATAAATAGGTGTCTTTTGGAGGTAATAGGAGAGAGGTTTTTTTAGGGACAATAAGTAGCAGTATTAGCATAAGTCTTTCCACTGATTGTAATCAGGATACCCAATATAATACACACAGGAGTAGGGTTGTTATTCTCACTGGAGAAGACCCGAACCTGTGTAAAAATCCCCGTGTCTATTTTGTCTACGTGATCAATTGTGGAGACCCCCCGAATCAAATAATCTTTACGTAAGATCGGTTCTAAAACATTGACAGTTGGTGCCGTCCGTGGGGATCTTCTGGTAATTCCTTGTCAACAGTTCCTTCTTTTCTCTTTGATGCTACCATGGCAGGAGAATGGAACGAGGAGAATTAGTTCGACTTGGCCGATTGCGCAGACATCGACATGGATGCCGGCTTCGATTACGAGCCGAGTATCGAATCATCTGACGGTATTGCCGCCTCTAGAGATCTTCTATCAGATCTCGGAGATTGCATCACCGCTGGAGTTCAAGAGGGATCCTCATCCCCCACAGCAGTACGCCCAGCTGAGGAACCAGGTTCCCCAGCGGGCAAGGGTCAACATGACCACAAACAGGGCTGCCCCAAGACAGATTCGCAACACAACGAGAGTAATTCCTCCAAGTGTTCGAGTCCCCCTGAGGCAGTACGACTTGGCGAGATAAGTTCTGGAAGCCATCATTCTAGAGCTCCATCGACACCTGATGGTCCTCTTTCTCCGAATAATTCCGCAGAGAAGGGGATCGAGCACGCTATTCCTCCAAGTCCAACCATCCCGTCGCAGGACACACCTACAGACGAAAACGGTTATAACCCGGAGTTCCCCTACCTGGAGGGGTTTACTGCAAGTTGCCGGATGGTGTCACTCGACTACTCCTCAAGCGAGGAGGCCTTTAGCGCAAGTGGAGGTCGTCCACGGGAGGTCTTGGTCATTCCCCTTGATAAGAATCATTCTCCCAGAGGTAGGATTGATGATGCTCCCCGACGGGCACACTCTACATCCCCTCGTGACAATGGTAGGGACACCACCACTGGCGAATGAGGACAAACACTTTAATGAACATGCGGGATATCCTCAACATTCTCGCACTCCATTAAAACCAACTCAGGGGTTTGATGTAGGCTATTCTGAGACAACCCGACGGAGAAAAATAGCAACTCAGAAAAATCTCCTCGAGCGCGTTTATTTCCAGTCAGAGGAAGCTCAAGAGCTCCAACACATCAACGACTTGCTAGAAAATCCGACCCAAGAGCTCGCTCGAGCACCAAGGTACGATCTCTTTGCAGAAGAGATCGCACAAAGGCTTCGCAACACGATGGCAAAACTCGAGCGCCCTTGTCAACTGCAACCAGGAAGTCGTATCAGTACGACTCCATCTTCTGCCAGCCGTTCGGATAACTCGTCGCATGGGAGATGACATGACCTCGCCACGCCGCTCTCCGACCGAGGAAGGCTCGTTGGACATCTGGAGACCGACAAGCCCCCAGGAGAGGTGATATTTCACCACTTCAGGGACAGAATGTGCGACGGTAAGCGGAATACGAGGAGTATTTCCCTCGTAAAGTTGGGGCTTATCATAGGTCTAGCCCACCCGTGACTGGGTATCGTCGAGTACGATCACCCGGTGATGTCAACCCTTCTTTTTTTGCAAAGAAGGAGGCAAGAACTTATCTCGGGATGTCAGACGTTTTCACCCAATCTCGAGCGTCATCGTCGCTGCTGACAATGAACATAGAGAAATTTGATAGAACCCAAAATCCCATCAAATTCCTCCAGATCTACACTACAGCTATCCGAGCAGTAGAAGGAGGAAAGCATGTAATGGCAAATTACCTTCCGATCAGACTAAGGATCGACTCGATCATAGCTTTTAAACTAGCCATTCGAATCGATCTACTCGTGGCAAAGACTCGCGACCTTTGTCGGCGAACTTCCGAGCACCTACAACCGCCTCGAAAGGAGGACGACTGCACCGATAAGACGTAACGATCATGAAACCCTACTCCAATTCATCGACGCCTACCAGTTCAAATTTATTCGAAAGTTTCGACTCATCCGTGATCGTGGCTTTCTGCAGGAGTCCGCAGCAGAAGAATAACAGAGGACATCGCTTACATCCTTCGCCACGCTGCAAACTCTTCGAGATGGCCGATAGATACGCGACTACTACCTGGGCAAATGAGTGGAACAACACTATCGATCGTGAAGATAATATCCCTCAGGAGGTAGGCGAAAGTGGTAAGAAAAAGGATAAAAAGGCTAAGAAATCCAAGAACAAAGCAAAGAGACATAAATCTCTTACTGCCGGTTCTAAAGAGGTCATGGCTGTAAGAGACAAAGAGCCGCGGAACTCCAAGTAGAATCCTGATCGAGGCAAAGGTAAGCGCCAAGATCGGAGGAACGACAAACCCAGGTGGTGTCCTTTTCACAAAAAAGAAGGGCATGACCTTCGTAACTGCCGAGTTTTTCTACGAAAACTCGAAGACTATTACTCTGACAAGGGGCCACTTCCTACTCTTGAATAGGTAGGCCAAACAAGTGGACGGAAGGAGTCAGATGACGAGGAGGAGATGCCATTCCAGGATCCGCAACACACCATCGATCACATCTATGGAGGATCATCGGCATACGAGTCACGGAGACAGCTAAAAGTTGTCGAGCGTGAGGTAAACACAATCGACTCACCTCTCGTCAATAAATTACCGAAGTGGTCGGAAGTCACCATTACTTTCGAGAAAGGTGATTGCCCGATCCCTTCGACTAGACTAGGTTGGTTCTCGATCGTGGTCGAACCCACCATCAACAATTGTCGAGTAAATTGAGTTTTAGTTCATGGTGGAAGCTCGTTAAACATACTGTTTATGAGTACCCTGGATGAGATGCAGATGCCTAGGACAAAGGTAAGGCCGGTACGATATTCTTTCCATGAAATCGTACCGGGGTCTTCGGCCAAACCAGTTGGCCAAGTTTCTCTTCCTTTAACGTTTGGCTCACCAAGCAATTTCAGGACAGAGAAGATCTCCTTTGACGTGGTCGATTTCGATACGACCTATAATGCCATACTCGGACGACCTACTTTGATAAAATTCTTAATAACTACTCATTATGGGTATCAATGTCTTAAGATGCCAGGTCCAAAAGGAGTAATCACAATATATTATGACAAGAAGATGGCTCACTCCTGCGACCGTCGTCCCCTCGAGATGGTTGGACAACTACCAACTCGAGACGAAAGTTAGCCTTCGACTAGCAAGTCTAAGCCTAAAGCCGCACCAAAGCCGAATGACCAGGTCAAAGAGGTTCCTCTGGACGCAGAGGAGCCCTCGAAGACTGTTTGCATTGGGGATTCTTCCAACCCCAAATAGGAAGACGCCCTCATCACTTTTCTCCGAGCAAACGCAGATGTCTTCGCGTGGCAAGCATCCAACATGCCCGGAGTCCCCAAGAAAGTGATCGAGCACAGGCTAGCCTTACGGTCTGATAAACTACCTGTAAAACAGAAGTTACAGAGATTTGCCCCTGATCGACGAGATGCTATTAGGTCAGAATTGAACAAGTTGCTAAAAGCAGGCTTCATAAGAGAAGTCAACAACCCAGAGTGGTTGGCCAATCCTGTAATGGTTAGAAAGTCTAATGGCAAATGGTGTATGTGCGTAGACTTTACTGATCTTAATAAAGCTTGTTCAAAAGATGATTTCCCTTTACCTCGCATCGATCAGTTGGTTGACTCTACTGCAGGATGTGAAATGTTGAGTTTTCTAGATGCATACTCTGGTTACCACCAGATCAATATGTGTCGAGAAGATGAAGAGAAGACCGCATTCATTACACCATTTGGAATATTTCGCTATGTCAAAATACCATTCGGTTTAAAAAATACCGGGGCTTCTTTTCAGCGTTTGATGCAAACGACTTTTGTTCCTCAACTAGGCCGAAATCTGGAAGCCTACGTTGATGATCTAGTCATAAAAAGCAGCAAGCGGCTCAATCACATCACATACTTGTAGGAAACATTCGACAACCTCAGAAAATACCACTTGAAGCTTAATCCCGAGAAGTGTGTGTTCAGGGTCTCTTAAGGAAAATTGCTTGGATTCTTGGTCTCTGCACGAGGAATCAAAGCAAATCTTGAAAAGATAAAAGCCACTCAGATGCGTCCCCCGACCACGAAAAAAGAAGTCCAGAAACTCACAGGATGCATGGCGGCATTAAGTCATTTCATCGCACATTTGGGAGAGAAAGAACTGCCTTTCTTCAAACTTCTAAGGAAACATGAGGGCTTCAAGTGGTCGGAAGAGGCTAACATAGCCTTTGAGGAGGTCAAGAGGTATCTTACGGGTGCTCCTGTTCTGGTTTCTCCGAAACCAGGAGAGACGCTCTTAATTTATCTAGCTGCCACGCCACAGGCTGTAAGCGCAGTACTGGTCGTGGAACGTGATAACGTACAACGACCAGTTTACTACGTTAGCAAAGTTTTACACGAACCTAAGGAGCGTTACCCTCAGGTTCAAAAACTTTTATATTCCCTCCTCATGTCTTCGAGGAAACTACGACATTATTTTCAGGCGCACAAACTAGTTGTGCCGTCTGAGTTTCCCTTGGGAGCGATCCTCCAGAATAGGAAAACAGCGGGACGCATGACAAAATAGTCAGTCGAACTTGGGGAGTTCTGTGATATCCCGAAAGTGAGTTAAGCAAATAGCCGGGAGAGGTTATTTATTCAGGAGAGAATTAAATGGATTGACGGGAAGGACCACCTGGAAAATGCTCAATACAACAATTAGAAAGGGGGGAAAACGTCATTCGTAGCACAACCTGGGCTTGGGCCCCGGCCCATGAGGGCAAGGGGGTGGCCGGCCAAGGGGGGGGCGCCACTTTCTCCCCCCCCAAACCCTAGCCGCACCCCACTCTCCCACCTCTCCCCCCTTGTGCCGCCACTTCCCCACCCCTCCTCTCCTCCACCCTTGCGCCCCCAACCTCCCCTCCCTGGTTAATCTCCCCCCTTGCACCCCTCCCCTAGTCCCCATGGTTGCCGGCCAAGTGATGGAAGAAGGAACTCCTTGGTGGTGGCCGGCCAATAAGAGAAGGAAGAGGGAAGGGAGAGGAGAAAAGAGAAGGAAGGGGGATCACCAACAGGAGCTCGCGATCTTCAGCGGCATCTAGGGTAATGAAGACCCTTCCCCCACTGAATCTTTTGTATTAGAAGCGCCATTTAATTGTTTTGTGGATCGGTCACCGATTTCTTTTAGATTGCATTCTGTCCAGATTATTGCGCGGCCGGTTTCGTGTGTTTAGAGGCAGAATTAGGAGTTTTGGTCTCCTAGAGTTATGTAGGTCTTCTTCGTAGCTTTCAATGGCCGCCAAGATCTCTCAAATCCGATTAACAGTTAGAAAGTTATGAATTGTTTAGTGCCGCTGTCTGGTTAATCTGTCAACATCCTGACAGTCTGTAGACAACTGAGTTAATCTATTATTTAAAAACGAAATCAGAGGATCTCAGTATAACAAAAAATGTAGGTAATTTCCATACCTTTTGATAGAGATAAAGAACGCAAGATTTAGACTTTCGTAGCAAAAGTTATGATGGTTTTAGTGATCTGTCCAGAGAACCCGACGTGATAATTATTGCTCTGTAGGTTGGCTTGGTAGAGGCAGTAGTTGGCATAATCAAAAGGGCTCCCCAACTAAGTTTATTTTAGTAATTAAATTACCTTTCCAGAAAGTCTGAGAACACCTTATTTGGACCCCTGAGCGGAAAGTTATGTATTTTAGAAGTTGACTATCCGTAGTGATCACCAAAGCGATCGCTAGGAATTGGAAGATTTGAAAACGCTTGGGAGTTTAGCGAGTTCGTTTGTGTTGTTATTTATGCTTTTGGTCCAGTATGTTGGTCTTAGTTTGGGTTATCTTTATGTTCAGGTGGGAGCGTGATCCTGTGGGCAGCGCCTCTTCGCGTCCACTATTCTCGCACGGTTAAGGCAAGTGCATTGTTTGTTAAATGGGTGTGATTGATTGGCTATGTTTGTGTGCTTTTTGATATATGGTTGCATAGCAAGGTGGCTTACTTGATGATTGTTTAAGTATGGTGATTGCTCAAATTATGCTTATGCTTTACTGTGGTACAATGTTGTTGTCTTTTGGTAAGATTGACAATGAATAAGAGATGAGCATATGCATATTGAGAACATGTTAAGGCTTGGTCACACGGTGATCAAGCATGATTCCCTTTGAGATCCCCGTCATGAATGTGATGGGCCCGAGATCCCCTCACTCGTGGAGTGTGGGCTTGAGGTCCCCGTTACTTGCGGAGTAACGGGCAATTGGTCCCTGTGCGTGCGCGCACAGGCATGGGTATGCGGCGACGGTTGCTTACTTTGCATTACCGGTGTAATGCACACAGAAAGTTAAAGATAAAGGATCCTTGAGCATTGCATTTGTATATGAGATGTTCTATTGTTGATCTCCTTTACATTGATGCTGATGTTATAGTTTCTTTATGTACTTGCTGAGTCTATGGACTCACTCTTGCTTTTATTGTTGTTTTAGGTACCAGAGCCAAGAATGACATGCATGGGGGGAAGTAGACTACTAGTCACACACATGCCACATGAACTAAATAAAGATGAATGATCTTCAGAACGTGATTGATTTTAGTAAATGCAAAGATTATTATGTTTTGTCTCATGCAATGGATTAAATATAATAATGTTGAGTAGTGGAACTTCATATCCCTCTAGTTATGTTAGATACTTAGCATGTCTTTGATTATCTTTTGATGTCTTTGGATGAAAGTTTTAGTTATTATTTGAATAATCTGTATGTTGGAACATTCGTGTAATTAACTTTACAAGGGAGGTTCTGCCGAGATTTATTAAGATTGTCTAGTTTAGAATTATTAGAGTTTGTTTAGTAGCATTCCAGGCTCATGTCGGGCTGGGGTGTTACAGTTGGTATCAGAGCGGGCTTTAGGTCCGTGGTTAATAGAAAAATATTAAATTGACACACTGTGCACAGTAGGTGGGGTTGGGAATTACATTGCTTCCGCATTATCTGTTGATATGTTTCATTTGTTGAGCAATTGTTGAATTACCTCTGTGCTATCTTTCTTGTTGTTAATGTAACATCCCAAATTTTGGGCTTGTGTTTCAAATGTAAGAAAATGAGTAGAAATTAAAACTTTTTCTTACATCATGTATTTCCTGTTGTGCCAATCAATTCTTGTTCAAGGAATTATGGAATTACATTGTCACAAGTCTTGTTGATCCAAATCTTGCTATTCCAAAAACAATCTTGTCAAATCTTATGATCATCCTCTGAAATATTTTTCCTAAGTCTCTGTGATGGTCTCAGGACCCTCTGAAAAATTTCACAATTTTTAGAAATTGTTTGAATATTTTTAGAGGCAGTCAAACCTGTTTGACTCTTAGTCAAACATTAAAACAGAGCCTTGCAGAATTTTTGGAGATTTATTCACAATATAAAAACCTCTGAAAATTTTACACAAGGTTGATATCTGAGTTAGCAAGCTCCTGTAAAAATTTCATAATTTTTGGAGTTAGTTTGCTACCTCAAATAAATCTTTCAAAGTCTCTGTTTTTATTTCAAAGTCAAACTGGTTTATCATCATTACTGTTCGAGTCGACTGGCTCGCCACGACTCGTCCACCAACTAAATGCACCGAGCCACTTTAAAACGCGCGTGGATCTCAACCGTTAGATCTAAATCGCACGCCCGCGCGTATCATTTCTCGACCTTCCGCTGCAAGTCCAATGTCAACCGTTGATCTCCATCCAACCGCCGAGATGCGCCAAACTTTCTGACCCTCCGCTGCATTTTTGAATCGAGCCGTTGGATTAAGATCCAACGCCGCGCACTCTTCGTTGTAATTTGAGTTTGCAACGTGGAGCCATTCGAGCCGCTCATTTCTAATCGTAGGGTTCGCAATATCTCCGTTGTGTTTTAAAGCCCGTAGGCGTGGCGCTATCTCACCGCTCGTGTCTCATCCAACGGCCGTGAGTCACCAACCTTTTCGCTGGTCGCCTTCTACCTCCGCTGCGCGAGCACCGTAGGGGAGTAATGGCAGGTCATTTCTTGCTCCCTAAAGCCACCCTAGCCGACGCTTAGGGGTATGGGCGTGCATTGAGCTAGGCCATGCCCTAATGCACGCCTACACCTCTTTTCCTTGTCGGCCGTGCGTGGTGCTTTGTGTTTTGCCGCCCGAAAGAAGTGTGGTGCAAACCCTAACACTTTCTTGGCCTTATAAGCACACTCAATGCCTCCTGGTATGTCTTTAGACCACCATCAAGCCCCATTCTCAATATTGGAGCTTAACACCTCAAAAATGGCAAACCGCCATTGTTGACCCGTGAAGCTCCATTGGTGATTCTTGGTGTTCCAGTGGTCCTCCTTCACGCTTTCTTTGCCCTAACCTTATCTATTTACTTCCTTGAACATTTCCTCACTTGATTTTGGATTTGATTCTCGTGAATTGTCCAATTTAGTTTGTTCAAATTCGCCTAATTTGGTCATCTTCTTCTCACTCGTGAGTGCTCCATTTTCCAATTGCTTGCTCATGTAGCTTCTGTGAATCATTATGAAGCTATTTTGATGCTTTGGTATCACTCATTTGGCTCAGGGTGTCGTTTTCAACCTTTCTTCTTCGTGTCCGGCGAGCTTTCACCGTGATCAAGCATCTCCGCCATCTTCAAGCTTCTTGTCACTAAGGTAGCTTCTTATTAGTCCTTAGAAGCTCGCACCGCACCTCTGCCGCAGCGGAGCTCATCGCGATTTTCGTGTTTAGCAAGAAGCTCCTATTTTCGTTTTTCCGCCAGCCGGCGTTTAGTCCTCGCCGGCGAGAATGCTACCATTAGGTTCGCATCGTTATTGCGAATCCATTTTGGGTCTTGACGGCACGCCGCGCCGTGTCGCCGCGATTTGCCGTTGAACTCACTCGGTTTTGCCGCACGAGCTCCGTTGTCATTTGATTAGGACACATTAATTGCTAATCATTAGTTATTAATTATGTCTTAATCGTTGTTTTGAGCCACCGACTAGTGGGCCCAAAATCCTTAACTCGCCTCGTTCAATCCCGCATCGCTCCTACATCATTAATGCTAATCATTGGTTAGTTAATGTGTCGGCGTTAAATCGCCGGAATCTCCTCCGGTCGCCTTGTGGGCCCGAGGGATTAAAATCAATTCCGTGAGTCATTAGTGCCTAATTAATGGTAATCATTGGAATCCTTAAATTCCGCCCCAACCGCCACTCTCGGGCCGACAAGGGCCAAGGCACCGTGCACGGGTTAAACTAGCCACAGGTGACTGAAGTCACCGACATGCGTCCCACATGTCAAGATCTTCCTTTGAATCGCGCCAAGATCTACCGCTTCATTTTTAGATCCGCGCCCGCATCGTGAGTGCATTCGGACCTCCGATGCCTTGATCATTCTCGACCGCCGATCTTGAGATCAACGGCCGAGATCGTGTGTGCAATCGGACCTTTCGACCGTTGGTGCGCCTCGACCGCCCATCTCGCAGACCGCGGCCGATTGGCCCAAGAAACCGCACCGCCCGGATGCATACATCTTCGTGAGCCGTTGGATCGTGATCCAACGTGGGCCCGATTAGGTTTGGCGCGTGAGCCGAGGATGTTAGATCAAGGGTTGCCGAACGCCCACGCTGCTTTTAATTGGGTGGTTCTGTATTTCGTAAGTATTTGTTTAACAACCAAAATGATATAAAAACTTTAGAAACTCATAACTAATTCATTTTAATCGCTTAGATAATTCCAACGGTAATAAATTATGTTGTCACTTTAGTTTATTATAAAAATGGATTTAAGCATGTTCCAAAGAGGTGAAATTGTTTAGTTAAGAATAGCTTGTTTTCTCGCTATTTTTATATATTCTAGAATTGTATTAAAACTTGGAAAATGCATATCTTTTCTCAGATATCTGATAATTGTATGATTTTAACTTTGATAAATTTGTTATTAACTAAACTTTAATCTAAAAATGGTGGAAGGCCTAAATCAAAGACCTAAAAATATGTTAGTAGATTTAACCTTATTAGCAACACTTAAAAATTCATTTAATGATGTAATAGACACCAGAATTCTCAGTAAATCCTAAAAATAGAAATTTGATGTTAGGAAATCCTCTCATATCATTCTATAATGTGAAATAGGTTTTGCACATGTTTATATTTCTGGAAAGTGCAATATGCTAGTTTTGCATCTTAGAAAAATCATAACTAAATCATTTTAACTCCAAATGACCTGAAATTTTATATGGGTTACCTCTATACCAATAGGTAGCTACCATAAAAATTTCAGCTTCAAAATCTTTCTAGAAAATGTTTTTGCTACAGTGCTAATTATGGCCGAAAATGGGTTTTTAGGTAATATCTTTTGCACCACAAATCCAAATTAGGTTTTTCCAGTTTCTATGTCTTGGTATATTCGTATTTCACCTTGTGTATAAGTTTCGTCGCATTTGGATAATTTTTGCTTGCTCTTTTGTTAAGTGTTGCTAGTCTTATTGGTTGTTCTTGGTTCTTTTTGCCTTTGCGCTTAGGATTCGACATTTATGTAATCCCGAGAGCGACCCTCCACAACAGCTTGAGCAACAGCAAGAAGGCAAGCAGTTTGATCATGTTAATCCCAGTATTTTAAGTATTTATGTTGATTACAAATTCTATGTATGCATTGCTACTTTGTGTTAATAGTTGGCCTAGTAGATGCATTCCTTAGCAAATGATTATCCTCTACTACCATGAGCCTAGGTTACTCGCTGTGATTTAGAGTTCATGGATGGGCTCTTGTCACTTAGTAGTTGCGAATTAATTGCTTAGCCATGCTTAGTTTCGTAGAATGGGCGGTTATCGACTTGTCGATAACCTTGATCACTTAAAACTTATTATGATTATGATTTCCACCTTGTGCCTTGTCTACTTATGAAAACTAAAACTGAAAACAAAATGATTTAGACTTGGGCACAATGGTATGATGGTGTGATTTTGGGTGTGATCGAATGGTGCCCGGTCAACAAGGACCGAACATCTTGTTACACTAAACCAAGCATTTTAGCGCATAACCACATTAGAGGGTATGGGACCTCTCTTGACTTAGTACTTTGGCGTGTATTGGCTCCAGTCGCAGGAGTCGCAGGAGGGATGGTGTTGGGAGACAGTAGTGTCCGAAAGACTTCACCCGTGATGGGATTTGTTGTCTTTCGCTTGCAATGTAAGCATATGGGTTTCTATCCATATGAGCGGCTCGTAGTTAATACACAAGATTAGAAATGTCTCAGAGGACTTAGTCGGGCCGCATACCTTCTGTAGTGTGCTTGTGGCTTGAAGGCGGTCTCAAGTGTGGGTACATTGGTACACCCCGCAGGTTAAAACTATTCGAATAGCCTCGCCCTAGGTTATGGACACGCTTGGCAAGGTCTTTCAAGAGTTAGACTACAACCTTTTAAATTAAAACTTGATGGGTGGTACGAATCGGGGTTCGTATATGTTGTGGTGGCTATTGGGATAGTCACCTGTGGTTCTTGTATGTATCTTTACTTCATCGTTACTTTGATAACAAAACAGATTTGCAAACTTGCTTTTGAAATATATTACATTATTGCAAATAAAGTTGGCTTCATGTAAATGAGACATACAACCTCCACCTAAATGAGCTTGCATGTAGTTTATGAATAGGTCCGCTATTCCACACGCTGCCTTATGGTGTACAAAGACAATCTTTGTACTCGATGCTATGCTTAATTGTTCTGCAGAGGAAGAAGGTGAGCTCGAGGGGCCTCACTTTGTGAGTCTGTGTTGTGGTAGCTATGGGCGACTAGCTTGATGCTTCCTGGCCGGTTGCCTTGTGGGTGTATGGCTAACCGGTCGACTTTTGTTCTAGCCATCTTATGGCACCTTTTGCTTCCGCTGTCATTCTTGTATATTGTTCTATTTGGCCGGTCGGCTCTCTTTTGTAATAACTTTACTTTATGTATATCGTTGTTAAACCTAGTGATGTATGTTGTATGGAAATGATGTGTAATTTTGTGATGATGTGCATATGTTGCAATTCTGGGAAACATATGCCCATCGAGGCTTAGAATGTTTAATCAGTAATGCTAGAACCATTTGGAGGTTAAGTGTTACTAGTTAAATATTCCGGGTCCTCACAAAGTTGGTATCAGAGCCATATCGACTGTGAGAAACCCCTAGCTTGGTCGCTTTAGGATATTTGAAAACTTACTTTTTGATAGTTATGAAAACTTAAGTAAGTTCTCTAATTTTTCTCCTTACCTGTCTTAGCTTGCTCATCTCACCTTACCCTCACTTAAGTTTGAAAAAGTTGTTCCTCTCTTCCTTTCAAGAATTAGCCTTTATCGATTAACTTGGTTTTGGGAGAAACATGAGGGCTTGGAGGAAGGAATTTGGACAGCTAGCTAGTGGTTAGTAATTAAGGTAGGAAATGAGAGGTAAATTCAACTAAAACTTGTGGGAATGAAAGGGTAAGAAGTGATATGAGATTAGCTAGTGCCTATACTCTATTAGGTGGTTACACCCTGATTTTTGGGCTGTTTTGAGCTAGAAATTAGTGCTGAAATTTTGGGTCTTCGCAAACGATTGCTCTTCCATACGGGTTAGTCGTTCGTGAAGTCGATTTGGTGATTTTTGGTCTTGTACTCTTGGTGGTTATTCCGAGCCCTTTTTATTGAGTTTGCATTTCTTTGCTTTCTTTTATCTCGGCTTGTAGCTAACTCATCTTAGTGAATCAGATGGTGGTGGGACACGAGCGCCGGAATCACCGGTAGTCCCGATGAGGAACTTCCTCCTCCGACCATGGCGAAGTCCTCATGCGATCGAACGCAATCGCTCGAGGACCGTAGGGTGCTGGAGGTTATCGCCAAACACCTCCACTCCTCTCGTGCCTCGGATCCGGAGGTGGTCACCGCCTCGTGGGGACTTGCGGAGTTCCTTCGCACGCAGCCTCCCACCTTCTCCCGGCCCGAGGACCCTTGACGCAGACGATCGGCCGCGCCTCGTTGAGCGAAGCTCAACGTTGCTCGCCGAGCAGGAGCGCACTTTTCGCATCACATCGCTTGGAGGGTGCGCACTCTCATGGTGGGAGAACTTCTCGCCATGCACCGCGGGACACGTGGTCTCGTGGGAGGAGTTCCGCCGCCTTCCGCCGGGCCCATGTCCCCGCCTACCGATGAAGTCAAGAAGAAGGAGTTCCTGCGCCAAACAGGTGCAAATCGTGATGGAGTACTCCATGAGTTCAACCATTTGGCGAGGTACGCCTCGCCGAGGTGGCCACCGATGAGGCCAAGCAGAGAAGTTCATGGAGGGTTTGTCTTAGGAGCTTCGTGACAAGCTCTCTATTGTGGACTTCCCGACTTCCGCACCTTGGTGGACAAGGCCATCGCCGCGAGCATAAGGCGAGAGCGTGGCGCAGTCCCGCAAGCGCAAGTGGGAGGCCCAGCCGTTCGCGCAGCCGGGCCTCGCTCGCCCCCGAAGTTGGGCCTGCACCGGTGGCCCGCTTCTTTGGCTTCACCACCGCCGAGGCCTTCGGCACCGCCTCCACGCCCTCCGCAGCCGTGACTCAATCACGCGCGCCGCGACCCACCGCAGGTGTTCTCGCAACCCCGCACCGACGCCACCGCTTTATCGCCACAACAAGGGCCACTACGCGAGTAGTTGTCCTAAGAAGATCGAGCGCCTCGCCCTAATGGAGGACGCGCGTGGGAGTGGTCACCCACCACCGTAAGACCCGGCTTGTGGAGCGCCGAGTCAACCATATCTCGCCGAGGAGGCACAGAGGCACCCGACGTGGTGTTGGGTACGCCTTGTT
Source organism: Ampelocalamus luodianensis (assembly GCA_036346255.1). Lineage (NCBI taxonomy): Eukaryota > Viridiplantae > Streptophyta > Magnoliopsida > Poales > Poaceae > Ampelocalamus > Ampelocalamus luodianensis. The sequence goes on from JAYEVH010000224.1 coordinate 127,148, forward strand.
AATTTGCATCCCGCTACGCTTTGTTTGACTGGGCCTCGCACTTTTTATTTCGAGGTCGCTTGTCGTTGATTGTGGACTTCACCGTGTCCCTTTGAGGGTTCCATCGCTCATTCGCTTCTCCGGTTCGGAAATGAGAGCCACCAAGTATGCCGGGATGTTCCTATCCACATCGAAGGAGTGGGATTCTGGCGAATCTTATCTCGCTCGACTCGGCGGCCCGGATGTGATTCTTGGCATGGATTGGTTGTCCCAACATTTGGGGCAAATCGATTGTGCTGTGAAGATTGTCTACCTCACCAGCTTCTTCAGTGAACAAAGTTGGGTTTTCACCGCAGCTATGTAGAGCCCCACCTTTATGTCCTTGAAGCAAAGCCGATTGGAGATTCACGACGCCCCACTGTGGTGCGACTTCGCGGATGTCTTTCCCAAGACTTGCCCGGATGCCTCCTGCTCGAGATCCGAGTTTGTGATCGAGTTGTCGCCCTGCATCGCCCTATTTCTAAGAGGCCGACGCATGCCTCCTAATGAGTTGGAAGAGTCAAGAAGCAACTAGGTGAGCTACAAGAGAAGGGTTTCATTCGCCCTAGCTCATCTCCTTGGGGTTGTCCATTATCTTTGTGAAGAAGAAGGACAAGACCTTGCGCATGTGTGTTGATTACCGTCCGCTTAATGAGGTGACGGTAAAGAACAAGTATCCTTTGCCCGTATTGACGATCTTTTCGATCGCTTGACCGAGCACGAGTCTTCCAAGATTGACTTGAGACTGGCTATCATCAAGTCGATCGTGGCCGAGGATATTCCTAAGACGGCCTTTGCTACTCGTTATGGCCTTTACGAGTACACCGCCATGTCTTTTGGTTTGACTAATGCCCCGCTTTGTTCATGAATCTTATGAACTCGGTATTCATGGAGTATTTGGATAGGTTTGTGGTGGTATTCATCGATGATATCCTTATCTACTCCAAGAGTGAAGAAGAGCATGCCGAGCATCTTAAGCTTGTGTTGGGCAAGTCGCGTGAGCACCAGCTGTATGCCAAATTCAGCAAGTACGAGTTCTGGTTGAAGGAAGTGGCATTCTTGGGCCATGTTCTTTCAGCAGGAGGTGTAGCTGTGGATCCTAGCAAGGTCAGTGATGTGCTATCTTGGGGTCACCAAGTCACCACCGATGTGCGGAGTTTTCTTGGTTTGGTGGCTACTATTGCCGCTTTATCGAGAATTTCTCCAAGATTGCGGGGTTTATGACCGAATCGCCAAGAAAGACAAGAAGTTTGAGTGGTCCTGCTTGTGATGTGAGTTTTCGTGAACTCAAGACGCTGTTGACCTCAGCCCCAGTGCTTGTTCTCCCGATATTCGCAAGAGTTTTGATATCTATTGTGATGCTTCGCCGTGGTCTTGGTTGTGTTCTTATGCAGAAGGCAAGGTTGTGGCCTATGCATCGCGGCAATTGAGGCCTCATGAACTCAACTATCCTACTCATGACTTGGAGTTGGTCGTGGTCCATGCACTCAAGATTTGGTGGCATTATCCGATTGGTAACCGTTAGAGGTGTATTCGACCACAAGAGCTTGAAGTACTTGTTCACCCACCAGATCCGAACCTCGTGCAAAGAAGATGGTTGGAATTGATCAAGGACTATGACATGGGTATTCAGCACCATCCGGCAAGGCCAATGTCGCTGCCGATGCACTCAACGAAAGGTGTATTGTAACATGTTGATGCTCCAAGAGCAGCAACCTACCTCATTTTAGAATTCCAATACCAATTTGGGTTTGATCGAGCGCGTTCTCTTGCTACATTGGTTGTGCAACCAACCTTGGTGGACCAAATCAAGGCGCAAACAGATCGATGTTGTTGTGAGCCAAATCAAGCGAACATCAAGGATGGATAGCCAAGTGCTTTTCGGAGGACGAGCATGGCGTTGTGTGGTTTGGGCAGCGCCTTGTGGTTCCTAAAGTCATGGAATTGCGGAATTTGATTCTCCGCGAAGCCCATGATTCTCCTTTGTCTATTCATCCCGGCTACCAAGATGTATCGTGACCTTCGCCGAGGTTCCGTGGACCCGAATGAAGCGTGAGATTGCCAAGTTCGCGTCGAGCGCGACGTAGTGTCGTCGGTGAAGGCCGAGCATCGGCCCAGCAGGTCTTCTTCACCTTTGCCGCTGAATGGAAGTGGGATTCGCTGGCATGGACTTCATCACCGGATTGCCCCGCCGCCCAAAGGGAATGATGCTATTTGGGTCGTGGATCGATGTGTTGACTAAAGTGGCGATTTCCTTCCGCCAAGACTCACGACACGTGGGGCCTTTGGCCGAACTTTATGTCTCGAGGATTGTGAGTCTTCACGTGCACCAAGACGATTATTTCGATCGTGGTGCACTTTTCACCTCGCGTTTTGGCGTAGTCTCGCAAGAAGCTATGGGGACCCGCCCACTTCAAGATGCCTTTCATCCTCGTGATCGATGGCCGACGGAGCGAGTCAACCAAGTGTTGGAATATATGCTCCGTGCTTGTGTTCTTTCCTATGGGAAGAAGTGGGAGAAGTGCCTACCGCTTGCGAGTTCTCCTACAACAATAGCTTTCGTGCCGCCTTGGCATGGCACCATTTGAGGCTTTGTATGGGAGGAGATGCGAACCCCATTGAACTGGTCGAGATCGGTGAGCGGCGCTTTTCGCCCGATTCGATCAATGAGGCCGAAGCCAAGTTCGCTTGATCCGCGAGCATCCGCGCACGCCCACCCGCATAAAAGAGCTATGCGCAGATCGCCGCCGCCGTGAGTTGAGCTTTGAGCCCAATGACTTTGTGTATCTCAAAGTCTCACCCTTGAAGGGCCATCGCTTTGGCATCAAGGGCAAGTTGGCTCCTCGATATGTTGGGCCTTATCGCATCATCGAGAGAGTTGGGGCGCTTGCATACGATTGGAGCTACCACCGCACTTGAGGGTGTGCATGATGTGTTCCATGTTTCACACCAAGAAGTGCCTCCGTGTCCCGACCGAGGAAACTCCGTTGAAACTCGATGTGCGTGGAGGATTTGACCTACCGCGAGCATCCTGCTCAGATTCTTGAGGAATCGAACGGAGAACAAGGAACCGTGCCATCAAGTTCCTTAAGGTTCAGTGGTCAAACCATTCCGTAGATGAAGCAACTTGGGAGCGAGAAGATCGCCTTCGTGCAGATTTTCCTTCTTTCTTCTCCGAGTAAACTAATCTCTGTCGAGATTCTTGTAAGGGGAGAGTTGTAACATCCCAAATTTTGGGCTTGTGTTTCAAATGTAAGAAAATGAGTAGAAATTAAAACTTTTCTTACATCATGTATTTCACAGCTAATCAATTCTTGTTCAAGGAATTATGGAATTACATTGTCACAAGTCTTGTTGATCCAAATCTTGCTATTCCAAAACAATCTTGTCAAATCTTATGATCATCCTCTGAAATATTTTTCCTAAGTCTCTGTGATGGTCTGTGACCCTCTCAAAAATTTCACAATTTTTAGAAATTGTTTGAATATTTTTAGAGGCAATCAAACCTGTTTGACTCTTAGTCAAACATTAAAACAGAGCCTTGCAGAATTTTTGGAGATTTATTCACAATATAAAACCTCTGAAAATTTTACACAAGGTTGATATCTGAGTTAGCAAGCTCCTGTAAAATTTCATAATTTTTGGAGTTAGTTTGCTACCTCAAATAAATATTTCAAAGTCTCTGCTTTTATTTCAAAGTCAAACTGGTTTTATCATACTCGTTCGAGTCGACTGGCTCGCCACCGACTCGGTCCATCAACTAAATGCACCGAGCCACTTTAAAACGCGCGTGGATCTCAACCGTTAGATCTAAATCGCACGGCCCGCGCGGTATCATTTCGACCTTCCGCTGCAAGTCCAATGTCAACCGTTGATCTCCATCCAACCGCCGAGATGCGCCAAACTTTCGGACCCTCCGCTGCATTTTTGAATCGAGCCGTTGGATTAAGATCCAACGCCGCACTCTTCGTTGTAATTTGAGTTTGCAACGTGGAGCTATCTCGAGCCGCTCATTTCTAATCGTAGGGTTCGCAATATCTCCGTTGTGTTTTAAAGCCCGTAGGCGTGGCGCTATCTCACCGCTCGTGTCTCATCCAACGGTCGTGAGTCACCGAACCTTTTCGCTGGTCGCCTTCTACCTCCTACGCGGCGAGCACCGTAGGGGAGTAATGGCAGTGTCATTTCTTGCTCCCTAAAGCCACCCTAGCCGACGTTTAGGGGTATGGGCGGTGCATTGAGCCAGGCCATGCCCTAATGCACGCCTACACCTCTTTTCCTTGTCTGGCCGTAAGCGTGGTGCTTTGTGTTTTGCCACCAAAGAAGTGTGGTGCAAACCCTAACACTTTCTTGGCCTTATAAGCACACTCAATGCCTCCTGGTATGTCTTTAGACCACCATCAAGCCCCATTCTCAATATTGGAGCTTAACACCTCAAAAATGGCAAACCGCCATTGTTGACCCGTGAAGCTCCATTGGTGATTCTTGGTGTTCCAGTGGTCCTCCTTCACGTTTCTTTGCCCTAACCTTATCTATTTACTTCCTTGAACATTTCCCCTCACTTGATTTTGGATTTGATTCTCAGGAATTGTCCAATTTGGGGTTTGTTCAAATTCGGCCGAATTTGGTCATCTTCTTCCTCAGCTCAGGTGAGTGCTCCATTTTCCAATTGCTTGCTCATGTAGCTTCGTGAATCATTATGAAGCTATTTTGATGCTTTGGTATCACTCATTTGGCCTGTGGTGTCGCTTTCAACCTTTCTTCTTCGTGTCCGCGAAGCCACCGTGATCAAGCATCTCCGCCATCTTCAAGCTTCTTGTCACTAAGGTAGCTTCTTATTAGTCCTTAGAAGCTCGCACCCGCACTCGGCCGCAGCGGAGCTCATCGCGATTTTCGTGTTTAGCAGTAAGCTCCTATTTTCGTTTTTCCGGCTAGCCGGCGTTCTAGTCCCTCGCCGCCGGCGAGAATGCTACCATTAGGTTCGTACTGTTATTGCGAATCCATTTTGGGTCTTGATCGGCGCCGCCGCGGCCAGTGTCGCCGGCGATTTGCCGTTGAACTCACTCGGGTTTTGCCGGCACGTAGCTCCCGTTGCCATTTGATTAGGACACATTAATTGCTAATCATTAGTTATTAATTATGTCTTAATCGTTGTTTTTGAGCCACTGACTAGTGGGCCCAAAATCCTTAACTCGCTCTCTGGTTCAATCCCGCACTGTTCCTACATCATTAATGCTAATCATTGGTTAGTTAATGTGTCGGCGTTAAATCGCGCCGAATCTCCTCTGGTCGCCTTGTGGGCCCGAGGGATTAAAATCGAATTCCAGTAGTCATTAGTGCCTAATTAATGGTAATCATTGGAATCCTTAAATTCTGTCCTAACCGCCACTCTCAGTCGCTGACAAGTGGGCCCAGTGCACTGTGCACGTGGGTTAAACAAATACAGGTGACTGAAGTCACCGACATGCGGTCCCACATGTCAAGATCTTCCTTGAATCGCGGTCAGATCTACTGCTCGCTTTAGATCCGCGCCCGGATCGTGAGTGCATTCGACCTCCGATGCCTTGATCATTCTCGACCGCCGATCTTGAGATCAACGGCCGAGATCGTGTGCAATCGACCTTTCGACCGTTGGTGCGCTCGACCGCCCATCTCGCAGACCGCGGCCGATTGGCCCAAGCAACCGCACCGTCCGATGCATACACTTCGTGAGCCGTTGGATCGTGATCCAACGCTGGCCCGACAGGTTTGCACGCGCGGCGCTGCTTTCGCGCGCGTGAGTCAGAGGATGTTAGATCAAGGGTTGCCGAACGCCCACGCTGCTTTTTAATTGGGTGGTTCGTATTTCGTAAGTATTTGTTTAACAATCAAAATGATATAAAACTTTAGAAACTCATAACTAATTCATTTTAATCGCTTTTAGATAATTCCAACGGTAATAAATTATGTTGTCACTTTAGTTTATTATAAAATGGATTTAAGCATGTTCAAAGAGGTGAAATTGTTTAGTTAAGAATAGCTTGTTTTCTCGCTATTTTTATATATTCTAGAATTGTATTAAAACTTGGAAAATGCATATCTTTTTCTCAGATATCCGATAATTGTATGATTTTAACTTTGATAAATTTGTTATTAACTAAACTTTAATCTAAAAATGGTGGAAGGCCTAAATCAAGACCTAAAAATATGTTAGTAGATTTAACCTTATTAGCAAGACTTAAAAATTCATTTAATGATGTAATAGACACCAGAATTCCTCAGAAATCCTAAAAATAGAAATTTGATGTTAGGAAATCCTCTCATATCATTCTATAATGTGAAATAGGTTTTGCACATGTTTATATTTCTCGAAAGTGCAATATGCTAGTTTTGCATCTTAGAAAATCATAACTAAATCATTTTAACTCCAAATGACCTGAAATTTTATATGGGTTACCTCTATACCAATAGGTAGCTACCATAAAAATTTCAGCTTCAAAATCTTTCTAGAAAATGTTTTTGCTACAGTGCTAATTATACTAAAATGGGTTTTTAGGTAATATCTTTGCACCACAAATCCAAATTAGGTTTTTCCAGTTTCTATGTCTTGGTATATTCGTATTTCACCTTGTGTATAAGTTTCACGATTTGGATAATTTTTGCTTGCTCTTTTGCTAAGTGTTGCTAGTCTTATTGGTTGTTCTTGGTTCTTTTGCCTTTGCGCTTAGGATTCGACATTTCATGTAATCCCGAGAGCGACCCTCCACAACAGCTTGAGCAAAAGCAAGAAGGCAAGCAGTTTGATCATGTTAATCCCAGATTTTAAGTATTTATGTTGATTACAAATTCTATGTATGCATTGCTACTTTGTGTTAATAGTTGGCCTAGTAGATGCATTCCTTAGCAAATGATTATCCTCTACTACCATGAGCCTAGGTTACTCGCTGTGATTTAGAGTTCATGGATGGGCTCTTGTCACTTAGTAGTTGCGAATTAATTGCTTAGCCATGCTTAGTTTCGTAGAATGGGCGGTTATCGACTTGTCGATAACCTTGATCACTTAAAACTTATTATGATTATGATTTCCACCTTGTGCCTTGTCTACTTATGAAAACTAAAACTGAAAACAAAATGATTTAGACTTGGGCACAATGGTATGATGGTGTGATTTTGGGTGTGATCGAATGGTGCCCGGTCAACAAGGACCGAACATCTTGTTACACTAAACCAAGCATTTTAGCGCATAACCACATTAGAGGGTATGGGACCTCTCTTGACTTAGTACTTTGGCGTGTATTGGCTCCGAGTCGCAGGAGTCGCAGGAGGGATGGTGTTGGGAGCATTGTAGTGTCCAAAGACTTCACCCGTGATGGAATTTGTTGTCTTTCACTTGCAATGTAAGCATATGGGTTTCTAACCATATGAGCGGCTCGTAGTTAATACACAAGATTGGAAATGTCTCGAGGACTTAGTCGGGCCAGCATACCTTCGGTAGTGTGCTTGTGGCTTGAAGGTCTCCAAGTGTGGGTACATTGGTACACCCCGCAGGTTAAAACTATTCGAATAGCCTCGCCCTAGGTTATGGACACGCTTGGCAAGGTCTTTCAAGAGTTAGACTACAACCTTTTAAATTAAAACTTGATGGGTGGTACGAATCGGGGTTCGTGCTATGTTGTGGTGGCTATTGGGATAGTCACTTCTGTGTGGTTCTTGTATGTATCTTTACTTCATGTTACTTTGATAACAAAACAGATTTGCAAACTTGCTTTTGAAATATATTACATTATTGCAAATAAAGTTGGCTTCATGCAAAATGAGACATACAACCTCCACCTAAATGAGCTTGCATGTAGTTTATGAATAGGTCTGCTATTCCACACGCTGCCTTATGGGTACAAAGACAATCTTTGTACTCGATGCTATGCTTAATTGTTATGGATAAATTAGAGATGGTAATCAAATAACTCGATATGGTATGGATATCAAGTTGAGTCATTGGTATGGTGCATAATTAATATTAATTAGTAACCTTGGAAGTGAAATTGATTAAGTTGATGTTGTCTTTTCCTAGTTCTTGATGAACGGTATATATGAGTAGTGATTGAGAGATAACAAGAAGTATGGAACCTTGATGAACTAGTCTGGTCATTAAAACTGTTTAGGTTGCTAAACTTGTTGGGTTCTTTGGTTCCCATGGATTAACTTAATTGTGTGGAAAGAAAAATTAGAGGGAATACCAGATTTACGTATTCCTTAGTATGATTAATTATCGGAATTGTGTTTAATCGATTGAAGGGATTGAATATGGGTGGATCTAGAATTTATGAGAGAAGTTCTATATAGTTCTTCTGTATAGAATAACGCGATGAATTTGGTGGTAACGTTGTTGAGACTTTTGATCGATAGTATATTGCTATTTTTGAAGTTTTAGTGTACTTTTTGCCAAAATCCAAATGTGAGGAGAAACAGTTGAATATGTGTTTGTTAATATTCGTATGATTTGGGAATAAAAGTAGGTAGCAATTAGATTTCATAATGAAGCCAGTTGATAACAACAATGGTTATCGATAATCATAGCGTTGAAGTTTGATGATGAGCATCGCTAAAAGTTGAACTGATATGATACAATAGGTGGCTTGAGCCCACATGATTGTGAAATAATCGGACGATAATGTGTCTTTGATGAAAGAGTTTTTGTAGGAGCTTTTCAATTGGGTAGTAGACCCCTTCTAAACTTAAGAGGTTGATGTAGTGATGTTGTATGGTTTTGGTATACCCTCATTTTGAAGATGGGATGAAATGATAGTATGGGAACATTTGATGAAACTTTGGGGGCTTTCTAATGGTATAGTAGATGATAAGGATTCATGTCTAGAGTGTATTATACTTGATATTAGTAAGATTACCTGCAAGAAATTGTGATTTGAGCTAAGAGGTGATTGAGTTTGCTTCGACCAGGTGACATATTGAAAGATTTTATTGGTTCTTAAGTGGCTCCTATGATATGGTCTTAAAAGCTTATCTTGTTTAAGCTGGCAAAGTGATGTAGTAATCACAGAGAATAACTTTCCTTGTTAAAGGAAGGAGTGAAGAATAAGTGTTTGAAATTTAAGTCATTTCGCATCTTGTAGTTTATTTGAGTGTGCTTGAACCTTATGCAGTTGTTCCATAAGAGTTTATCAATTTACAAAGGGCATTACCTTCTTCTCATTCGTGGTTTGGTATTCGCTCAGAGGGCTTGAGCCTCGATCGTTGACTTTCCCTTATGTTTTTTTCGAGTTCTTGGTCTAAGTGACAGTTTTCCTTGGTCTTGTGTTCATCATGTGGCACATGTTTTTCCAAATTGATAAAAAAAAATTGGTTCCATTCGCTCTTTCTTTTGAGGAAGAATCAACCCATTCGTTTCACCTGAGTTTTCTGAGGAGTTTATTAATTGTAGTTGTGAAACTTGGGTTTTAAGTAATTCGATGAGCATTAGAGGATGAAATAATTTTGTAATATAGTTCTTTGAGAGAAGTCTATCTCAGTGGAAGTTGTCTTGAGGTTAAACTGATTGCATTGTTGCAACTAGTAGAACCTATAGTGATTGGGATCTAAGATCTTTTGTTCACTTCAGGTGGAACATTAGAATTACCCAAAGTATGGAAATTCTGATCAATTTTATAGAGTAACGAAATTTGGTAGTAATGCGAGGTTGTGAATGGTTATTCTTGATGATGTGGTTTAATGAGAGTGGGATTACAAAGTAAACGAATCGTCATGTCAATTAATGGGATAATAGAAGATGTTGAGTAATGTCAAAAGTGATTTGGTTTTAAATGAGTAACCTTCTGGGAGTTATAATATTTGTAAAGGTAAACGGGTCAAGAAAATATTTTCATGATGATGTTAATGAGTAAGTATGTTGGAATTGTGAAATTTTAGGGATTTAATCTGAGAATTTCCCTATCTTTTACATGAGAAGTTAGTTGCAAGAGTCTTGGGGGTTAAATGTGGACTTTGCATTGCTATGCCAGGACTTTGAGTCGCCCAAAGATTATGTGTAGAGGAAGTAGAATAAGGGTGGAGTGCAAACAGTGGGATGATCGTCGATAACACTCTTCTGATGTAGTACATGAGAGTGTGTGATGTGAAATCTGAGATGTTTGTTCTCAAAAGGGTTGAGGTGATATGATCGTGTGAGAGATCTAATTTGGGGATACTTTCTGAGTGCCATCTGTCAAATGAATTCTGACAGTAAAGGAAATTGGTTAGAGAATGTTTTGGTGAAATCATCAGAGTCCCTCTTCAAAGGTGTAGACGAGGTGTTTCGATTTGGGCTTGGCGTTGAGATCGCCAAGTTAAGAGTAACAAGTTAGTGTGTTGTGCGATGATTGGGATTCCATAGCTTGAAGGAAATTTTGGTCTTAAAAGAGAAACTGATAAATTGATGCTTCTTCAAGAAGTGAATCGTTTTCCTGATTCTCGTTTGAGTTCTGTGCTGTTGACCATTGATTATCGTAAGTTGAGCTCGACATTTACATTGGCGTGTGTGATTCTTTCCAGTTCAGAGGGAATAAAGGAATATTTGATTTGGGCTTTCGAGTGATTTCTCATTTGGTTTTCGTGACGCTTATTCGCAAACTGCCACTTGGAAAATGGAAATGGTTTATGTGAAAAAAAATTCCTATTTCTGGATTTAACTCTTCATTACCGAGCTGGTAATGCTTAGTTGCGATGTGAGTCTTTCATTTTCAGAGGGATTTTGTTAGTACAAGAGCTTGCTCAAGAGAGTTTTGTGGTGTGTTTCTGGTTAAAGGAGGTGATCCTTGCTTCAGTAAAGAGTTCATTTAAAAGGTGGAACGATGGTTTCGTGTTCTGTGTGTATGTCGTGTGGTTCGGTATCTTTGGGAAGTTTAACCCAAGATACTTTGGCTTGTTCTCGCTAGTTGGCGTATCGCCAGGACTATCTCGAGTCCGTGTGCGGAGTACGTAACGTCATGTATATTCTGGTGTTGAGTGAGTACCTGGGAAGGTCAGAGAGAGTGTTGAGGTTTAGACATGGGTATACGCTTGGGTGATATGTTCACGCCGGGTACATTTGTTGGTTATTGGTTTCAGTTGTGGTTGTTGTTGTTTTCGGTAGATGATGTAGAATTCGGGTCGAATTCTATTTAAGGGGTAGAATGTGATATCCCGAAAGTGAGTTAAGCAAATAGCCGGAGAGGTTATTTATTCAGAGAGAATTAAATGGATTGACGGAAGGACCACCTGAAAATGCTCAATACAACAATTAGAAAGGGGGAAACATCATTCGTAGCACAACCGGGCTTGGGCCCCGCCCATGAGGGCAAGGGGTGGCCGCCAAGGGGGCGCCACTTTCTCCCCAAACCCTAGCCGCACCCCACTCTCCCACCTCTCCCCCCTTGTGCCGCCACTTTCCCACCCTCCTCTCCTCCACCCTTGCGCCCCAACCTCCCTCCCTGGTTACTCTCCCCATGCACCCTCCCTAGTCCCCATGGTTGCCGGCCAAGTGATGGAAGAAGGAACTCCTTGGTGGTGGCCGGCCAATAAGAGAAGGAAGAGGGAAGGGAGAGGAGAGAAGAGAAGGAAGGGGGATCACCAACAGGAGCTCGCGATCTTCAGCGGCATCTAGGGTAATGAAGACCCTTCCCCCGCTGAATCTTTTGTATTAAAAGCGTTTACGAATTCATTTTGTGGATCGGTCGCCGATTTCTTTTAGATTGCGTTCTGTCCAGATTATTGCGCGGCCGGTTTCGTGTGTTTAGAGGCTGAATTAGGAGTTTTGGTCTCCTAGAGTTATGTAGGTATTCTTCGTAGCTTTCAATGGCCGCCAAGATCGCTCAAATCCGATTAACGGTTAGAAAGTTATGAATTGTTTAGTGCCGCTGTCTGGTTAATCTGTCAACATCCTGACAGTCTGTAGAAAACTGAGTTAATCTATTATTTAAAGATGAAATCAGAGGATCTCAGTATAAGAACAAATGTAGGTAATTTACATACCTTTTGATAGAGATAAAGAACGCAAGATTTGGACTTTCGTAGCAAAAGTTATGATGATTTTAGTGATCTGTCCAGAGAACCCGACGTGATAATTATTGCTCTGTAGGTTGGCTTGGTAGAGGCAGTAGTTGGCATAATCAAAAGGGCTCCCCAACTAAGTTTATTTATGTAATTAAATTACCTTTCCAGAAAGTCTGAGAACACCTTATTTGGACCCCTGAGCGGAAAGTTATGTATTTTAGAAGTTGACTATCCGCAGTGATCACCAAAGCGATCGCTAGGAATTGGAAGATTTGAAAACGCTTGGGAGTCTAGCGAGTTCGTTTGTGTTGTTATTTATGCTTTTGGTCCAGTATGTTGGTCTTAGTTTGGGTTATCTTTATGTTCAGGTGGGAGCGTGATCCCAGGGGCAGCGCCCTCTTCGAGTCCACTATTCTCGCACGGTTAAGGCAAGTGCATTGTTTGTTAAATGGGTGTGATTGATTGGCTATGTTTGTGTGCTTTTTGATATATGGTTGCATAGCAAGGTGGCTTACTTGATGATTGTTTAAGTATGGTGATTGCTCAAATTATGCTTATGCTTTACTGTGGTACAATGTTGTTGTCTTTTGGTAAGATTGACGATGAATAAGAGATGAGCATATGCATATTGAGAACATGTTGAGGCTTGGTCATGCGGTGACCAAGCATGATTCCCTTTGAGATCCCCATCATGAATGTGACGGGCCCGAGATCCCCTCACTCGTGGAGTGTGGGCTTGAGGTCCCCGTTACTTGCGGAGTAACAGGCAATTGGTCCCTGTGCGTGCGCGCACAGGCATGGGTATGCGGCGACGGTTGCTTACTCTGCATTACCGGTGTAATGCACACAGAAAGTTAAAGATAAAGGATCCTTGAGCATTGCATTTGTATATGAGATGTTCTATTGTTGATCTCCTTTACATGGATGTTGATGTTATAGTTTCTTTATGTACTTGCTGAGTCTATGGACTCACTCTTGCTTTTATTGTTGTTTTAGGTACACGAGCCAAGAACGACATGGATGGGGGGAAGTAGACTACTAGTCACACACATGCCACATGAACTAAATAAAGATGAATGATCTTCAGAACGTGATTGATTTTAGTAAATGCAAAGATTATTATGTTTTGTCTCATGCAATGGATTAAATGTAATAATGTTGAGTAGTGGAACTTCATATCCTCTAGTTATGTTAGATACTTAGCATGTCTTTGATTATCTTTTGATGTCTTTGGATGAAAGTTTTAGTTATTATTTGAATAACTGTGTGTTGGAATATTTATGTAATTAACTTTACAAGGAGTTTCACGAGATTTATTAAGATTGTCTAGTTTAGAATTATTAGAGTTTGTTTAGTAGCATTCCAGGCTCATATCGGGCTGGGGTGTTACAAGTTCGACATCCATTTCGTGTCCTGAACGGCCATTAAATCCCAGATCTTGGCAGACTTTGTCGCCGAATGGACAAATCTCGAACTCATTTAGGATCCCCAGTATTATTCCCATGACTAGTGAACAATGTACTTTGATGGGTCACTTACGATAAGTGGCTCGGAGGCTGGGGTGGTCCTCGAATCTCCTACCGGAGAGACCTTAAAGTATGCCATACAACTAAACTTTCAGGCCAATAATAACGTGGCAGAATACGAAGGTTTGCTAGCTGGCATACGAGCCGCGAAAGCGCTCTCGATTCGACGACTACTCGTGAGAGGAGACTCTCAACAATTCGTGAATCAAGTCGGAAAAGAGTACCACTGCTCTAATCCAACTATGTCTCGGTACTTTTCGGAAGTTCAAAGTTAGAAAAGCATTTTTTGGGATTTGAGGTACAATTCATCCTCGAAGGATAATTTCTCTCACCAACTTGCTCGTATAGCTTCTTCCCGATCCATAGTACCAAAAAGAGTTTTTCTGGAGCAACTTCAGAAGTCATCCCTAGTTGAAGAACTAGAGACGCCTCCTATAGAAACAGCCTCTCTAGAGTACGAAGATACCTGGATGACTCCCATCTACGAGTATCTTCACATGGGTTTCATACTCGATGACGATCTCGAAGCAGATCAACTATCCCGAAAGGTCAAAATGTATACTTTGGTCAAAGGTGTCCTTTATAAAAGAGGAACTCAAGAGATGCTCATGCGATGTATCCCACAGAGCGAGGGATTAAAACTCCTTCACGACATACACGGAGGCATCTGTGGGACTCATGCTTCTCACAGAACTTTGGTCGGTAAAGCCTTTCGACATGGTTTTTATTGGCCAATAGCCCTCTACGACGCTAGGAGCTGGTTAAAAGTGTGTTCAATGTCAATTGATGGCGTGCAAATACACCAATCACTGCATTATTGCATAATCCTCTATCTTGGTCTTTCGCGACTGGGTCTCGATATCCTAGGGCCATTACCCGAGCTCCGTGTGGATTCAAATTCCTTTGTGGTTATTGACACATTCACAAAATGGATAGAAGCCAAACTCAGAATCGATAACAACGAAGCAAATAAAAGGTTCATGATGAGATGCGTGATAACTCGATTTGGAGTACCAAGTCGAATCATCACGATAATGGCAAACAAGCTGAGCGCAAAATTTTAGGAATTTTGCGGCGAGTTGGGAACTGGACTGTGTTACGCTTCTGTTGCCCACCCCCAAAGCAACGGGGCGGTCGAAAGAGCGAATGGCCAAATAATGAAGGGGATTAAGACTCGGGTCTTCGATCAGCTTGTCAAGCGCTCGGGGGCTTGGGTACAAGAATTACCTTCAATATTATGGGCAATTCGTACGATAGCTAGCCGAGCTACAGGAGAAACACCTTTCTTTTTAGTCTTTAGCGCAGAAGCCATGCCTCTGCCAGAACTAAAGATCAGGTTAGCACGAGTCAAAATATTTCACGACTCCCTCCAAGAACAACTTCGAGCAGACGATATTAACCTGCTCGAGGAAAAAAGGGATCAGGATTTAATCTGTTCAGTAGTCTACAACAAGCACTGCGCAGATACTACGATCGTAAGGTCCAACCTCGCAGCCTTTGTCAGAGGTGACTTGGTCTTGAGGCTTATCCAATCTCGCCTAATCGAACAAACTTTCCCAAGTGGGAAGGTCCTTACACCGTGGTCGGTTACGCCCAGATCGGAGACGACTTGCAATGGAGGATGGCCACGTTCTCTCAAACTCTTGGAACATTGACCAGTCACGCAAATTCTACGTGTAACAAACTTCTACGACGATAAAGTATCAGGTTCTTTCTATCTTTATTGTCTCTCTTTGAATTCGCTTTATTTTCACCATTTTTCATACGCTCATTTTCTTTTTATATTGGTCGGAGAAAGGACATAACAACTAGTCGAAGTCTCTCTTCTCTGCATGTGGTCCTGTCCGCTGGAAGGAGCTTCCAAGTATCGCTTTGTTCCTAACTTTTGCTACCAATACAAAGTTCTTTGGGCTCAGAAACATGGTCGAAATTTTTTCGCAAATTCATGTCACCTTAGTTTATTTATTCATTTTGAGAAATACTCTAAGAAGAGCGCACTTTAGAGATTCGTTCGACCACTTCTGGTAAACTTGATCGGTTTTAACTGGTCGGAGGAAGAAACACACCTAGTCCAAGCTTCTCCTTTCTGCACGTGGTCCTACCGACTAGAAGGAACTTCCTAGCGTCGTCCCGTTTCCTACTCTTTCTACCAAGACGAACTTATCAGGTACATCAAAAAAAGTCGAATGAATTTTTAAAGGTACTCTAGATGTTTGTTTTACTTAAGTTGTCGTTATTGATTTGATTAATCTAGTTGGAGATGGTAACATCACCTAGTCGAAGTCTTTTCTTTCTACACGTGGCCCTGCCCACTAGAGGGAACTTCCTAGCGTCGATCGGTTTTCCACTCTTTCGACTAGTGCAAGATAATCGATACTCGAGAACTATAAGTCGAACAAACCTCTCTGTTTTCATAAACCCTTTCTTTACTATTTCCTTAGTTTATTCCAATAAACTAAGTAAATAGCCAGGGGCTAGGATAATGTTATAAATATGACTTCATTTCTTAGTCTTAGTTTTTCCCGAGTTATTATCTTATGAGTTACTAACTACTCTACAAGATGATTCGCAGGGAAAAGGAAAAAGGAATGGGGAATTATACATATCTGGTCTGATTATTTCTTCTCTTTTTCATTATCTTACGAGTTACTAACAACTCTATGAGATAATTTGCAGGAAGGAAGAAAGGATCATATATTTACACATCACCAAAAGGACTTGTCTTTATAGATTCCTATTACATGCACTACTCGACAAAGGAGACTCTATTTGCATCTCCTCCGCGACCTTCTCGCCGATCGATCGCATCTCCTCGACAACTGCTCGCTTCGATTCGTATAGTCAAGTCGATTCCACAGAATGAGGGTTAAGGTTGGGGTCACGGGTTTTAAGCTTTGCTAAAACGAAGCTCACAGCTCCTTTGACCGCTTCCCTTATCGAGTCATTTTGGTTGGTCTTCAGAGTAGACACCAACTCTTGCAATGTGTCAACTTGCTCCCCAATGACACTCGTATGAGCAGCCATCATGCCATCGCGAGGAGTGACCTTTCCAGCACGAAGCCCATCGAGTACATTGTTCGTGGCTAAATGTTGTCTTGAAGATTGATCTTCATCGACTTCATCTCCTCCTCGGTACAAGTTGAAGCCTCGTGGAGTCGCTTTATTTCAACTAATCGTCCTGAAAGGAGTGAGGGTTGATTAGATGAAATGATTCTATGAGAAGATAAAACGATTTAATAGTAGGTAAAGTTTTACTTACCCGCTAATTGTGTAATATCCCGAAAGTGAGATAAGCGAATCGCGGGAGAGATTTAATTAATCGGAGAGAATAAATTGAATCGGAGAGTGTTTCTTTCAATGCTCACCATAACTTTTGGAACCTAACTCGGGAACCAAGATGCTATCATAATAATACAAAGCCCAATTCAACCTCTACGACTCTTACAATGAATGGTCGGTATACTTGATGTGTAACCTCAAATCGATGACCACAATTTCACACACTCAACAATAATCTCAGTTCATTAATGTCAACATTCCATACTAATCAAGTAACCACCCAAGGCGATTCATGTTACCAATCTTAGACCTTCTCTAATCTACACCAACCAAATGCAGCTACTAGTCCATGATATACCCACTCACAATATCCTAACTGATTGATCAGGATTCAAACATACTCAATCACTAACATCAATAAATGAATATATAATTTCTTGACCAAGCTACCCTTAGTGATAATCTAACTCCCTTAGAGTTACTCTCGACCGAGACATACTTGACAATACTCAACTATTCCTCGCTATCCCATTGATTAGCACAACGCTTAGGTTTCTCCACGCCGCTACTTTCATTAAACTTCACCACCACAATTCTTCTGCACAAACATGCTAAGTATCCAATTGCGATACTCTGATAAGTTTATCAAGAGTCCATAATTTCGATAATCCCAATATTCCAACACTGACAAAGGTTCTTTGGATCATAATTCGCAATAGGTTCCACTAGTTGTAACACTAATCACTTTTATCTCATCGACAACTTTCCATTTAAATAGAATTCTCTCCGGTGTTGTAAATCGAAACCAATTCACTTTATATCGCTTCTTCAAATTGATTGGTTCTCAAAATCTCAACATTCCAAATACTTGACCACCTCCAACCAATCACCATATTACTCTTTATAACACTTGGCAACACAACTTGGTTAATGTTTTACTCAAAAGGAAGAAATAAACAGATAGAAGGTTCAACAGACAAGAAATCGTGGCTCTCAAGTGAGCACGAGACCAAGAGAGACAGTCAAATAGTAGGATCTCGAGAAAACAAGGTACGAGCCCACCGCCGAGGCACAAGTCCCACAAGAAGAAATTTTCCACCACCATAAATCATAATAAAACATTGCTATGCAAACCCAAGAAACTCTTAAGTCGAGACAACAAGAAAGTTATGGATTACATTTTTTTAGCTCCAACCTCAAATACTTATGGTAAACATTTTCCATTAACACAACGAAAGTAATCTCTTTGATTACAACATTACTTGCCAAACCAAACAAGAGATGTCTTTAATACCAAAACACATTCATCACATCCGAACCAAACGGAACCTTTCCATATGTCACATTGCTCAACTAATTTTATCTATCTTGCAAAAATCATGAGTCCCCAAAAGATCACGAATACAAAACTCCGGATATTTCATTTAACAGTTATTAAAACAATCAACTTACTTTCTCTCTAGAAGAATCATCACCACTCCAACACGTCACAATCTCTTGTAGACCTTATTACTAACATCAAGAATATTTCACTCTTAGCAAGGTTCGTTATCATCAACTCTTCCTTTATAAAGTCCCCAAAATCGACCAAATGTTACATTTCACTTTATCCTCTCATCCTCAAATGAGGGTACACCAAATTCTTACACCCTCACTATAACAACCATCATATTTTTCAAGGAACCTACTACACAATTTACAAGGTTACACCAAAACCCTTTAATCAAAGACATACTATTATCTGACAACCTCACCATCAAGCAAACACATGTCACCTATTAATTCCCATCA